>WBZZ01003098.1:10000-20000 GCA_019918135.1 Paulinella micropora | reverse complement strand
AATGCGATGAATGCATGGACATTTGATGAGGGGTGCGATTATGCTCCACAGTTTGATGCGTTTGTTGCGTTAGACGAAGAGCTAAAGGCAGTAGGCCATAAAACACCCCACAGAACGATGGAAACTATAATCACCCTAATGCATTACAAAACCCTGAGTATGCGTCAGAGGGGGTGAGGAAGGATTGGGGAGGATGGATGAGCACGCTGAAGATGAATAAGAAGCAGCATGCATGGTCTTTCGAGGAATGGTGGGAGGAGTTGGAAGAAAGAGCATTGGAGATAGATAGAAACAAAGAGAGAGAGAAGATGAAGAAAGAGAAAGCACACGCAGGGAAAGATGCCAACAAAAGAGAGGAAGGGCAGAGGGGTGTGTGTTTTGGGTTTCAAAGAGAGTGGATGCAAGTGGGGGGATGGGTGTCGTTTTGCTCATACAGAGGGGTCAGTCACTATGCGTAGTGTGCCAGGGGTGTGCTAGTACATGTTTGAACAGTCAGGCAGCTGTGATAGATCCAACTGTAGGTTTAAACACACCACCACTAATAAGAAAGGGGGAGGGAAAGGAACAGGAACGAGAAAGAAGACGTGGAAGAAAGGAGAGAAATGTTTCAACTGTAACATGGAGGGGCATGTGTTCTCCGCATGTGAGAAGGAGTGCAGGATGTGTGGGGGTGAGCGTAGACTGCATGAATGTGAAGAGATGACGAAGGCGAGAGAAGAGCCAGGTGAGAAGGAAGAACCGAGAGAGAAGGAAAGAGAGCAAAAAGGGAACATGGAAAGTTTGGTAGGGGGAGTAAGTCAGACACTTCTGACACAGATAGGGGGAGTGAGTCAGACACAGATGAGGAAGGTGAGAAGGTGAAAGCATTAAAAAGGACGATGAGATTTTTGACAGAGCGAGACAGAGCAGGCATGACAAAGGAGAAGGCCCACATGGGCAAAGTGAAGGTAGTACAAGAGAGAGAAGTCTGTCGTCAATGTGAGGGGCGAGTGTCAGGTGAGCAGCAATGTTTTGTGTGCACTGATGACATGGAGAGTGAGAATGGGTTGTTGCGAGAGGCAGCTTATGGTTTGTTGAGAGGGCGATTTTGCGGGCTGCATGCAGATCAGGAAAGAGAGAGTGAGAAGGAAGCCCCAGTGATGGGGGAGCAAAACAAACGTAGCCCGCCTAAACCTGTAGTTGAGAAGAAGATAGATAAGGCGAAGCGCTCAAAGCGCCGGAGCAAGAAAGCTTTGAGAGACTCTCCATCGGGAACCTTTACCGATCCCGTTCAGGATCACTCCGGGCTACTCCAGCAAGACTGTCTCGTAGTAAGGAAACGCACTTTAATAACTCGTATAAGTAGAGAACTGAACTTAACCGCGGGAGAATCTGCCACGTCACACAGAAGCTGCCACGTCACAAAACTGACTAACTTAGATGACCAAGTTACGTAGTTATAATTATGACTGGTAAATGATGTATTAATTCCTTACAGTTAACATTGGCATTATTGACTGTCCGTCCAATTGATAAATCAACTATCCACGTAACGGTGATTAAAATTGAAATAGCTACGACCAACGCTCCCCCTTAGTTATTTGTCAATGCTATAACTATCCGTCATAAGTGTTTTATTGTTCTTAAGAAAATGAAAAATTTGCAAGCGCTTCCCGTAAGGGGTATCAGAAGTCTAGAAAAATTATATATATAAATATAGTAGAGGTGTGTGAAGAAAAGTGAAAAGAAAGTAAGCGATCAGTTCTTTGCGTAGAAGGTAAGTTGTCCAATCTCCGCTGCCACCGGTCGCCGAAATGTCGGTTGGGGGTCGCCACCCGCCACCCGAGTCCCGGCAAGCCTCCGAAGGCCCGCCATCAACGGCCTCGATCCTACGATCCGATTGCCACGGGCGCCCAGATCAACACCTATAGGAGAGGACACACTCGCACAAAAGAAAACACAAAGAAGAACAAAACACAAAACATCGGTGAAACATCTGCGATCATTCCGGGGATTCCGGAATGATGCCGACCGTGAATTTGTTTAATAGATACATGAACTGATCACGAGGTAATGGTTTGGTGAGTAGATCACCGATTTGTTTCTTATTACTGACTTTAATAAACTTTATCTCACCATCTCTGTGAATGATGTATGAAATGTAGTTCGAGAGGTATATGTTTGGTGCGTGGTCCGGATAATCCCCGTGCCTGCGAGAATTGTTTGGGTATTATCATCAAATAATTCAACCGGACCTTCTTGCGGAATTCCGAGTTCCTGTCTAACATGACCTACAGCTAGACCCTCTCTAATACATTCTGCCGCTGCAAATATTTCAGCATCATTCGAACTAAGGGCTATCCTACTCTGTCTCTTAGAAAGCCAACCTATAGGGTCCGGTCCCCATAGAATTACGTATCCCGTACGTGACTTTCCGGTCTTATTGCAAACCTTATGGGCCGCATCAGGCCATAACGTGACTTTTGGATAGGATTGACCCTCTTGCGAGGATTTAGGCCCGTGAAATGCTAAACCGCGAAATGAGCCAATTAAATACCGCAATATCCTTCCTAACATTGCATAAGTGACTCCTTTATCTATGGTCTGCATAACACTAGCTGCATTGAGCGCCTGTTCTATATCCGGCCTAGTCATCTTAGCTAAATAAAGAAGACTACCAACTATGCTAGCTATAGCGAACTTACGCAACGCTGCATCATCGGACATAGCTAAGGGCAACTGATCTAGTGCAGGGGTGCTTACGGGGCGGGACTTACCATACCCAAACTCCCTTAACACCTGTAACTGGTACTTACGTTGATGAAGGACGATTCGTCCTCCTTCCTGTACTATTTCAATCCCTTTGAACTCCCTTGCAACTCCTAGCAGTTTTAGGGGGAAATGCTTCTCCAAAGCAGTTGCAAAATCTTCATACGCGTTCATGCTAGGCGCCCTAAAGATTGTCATCTACATAAAAAATCCCCACTATGGCTTCTCTTATGGGCTTGTCATTCTCAACAAACATACAGAGGTCTGAGTCTAAAAGCCTAAAGCCAAGCTCCTTTAACTTCGGGGCTAATATCTCATATCATCTACGGCCTGCATGCGGCGCGCCATACAAAGCACCATCAGTGCGCAAAATCATCCCCTCATGCCCCTCTCTGTCTAACCCATCAGGAGCATATGCAAACACAGGGTCATGCATTCGCGCATTCAGGTAGGCATTCTTAAAATCAACACCATACAGCTTATGGCCATGCCAAGCAGCAAGCTTTGCAAGCATTAGCAGTGAGCGATGCGAGGCACAAGGAACAAACAACTGGTCAGGGTTAAAACTAACTCCTGGCTCTAACATGTCTCCCCTCAAAGCTAATCTAGACTTAACAAACTTCCTATTGTTCTCGTCTATCTTCACTTTATGAACCCATGTGAGCCTAACTATCTTGCTAACTCCAGCCTTTTTGGCTTCACTATATTTAACCCAAGTGTATGTCTTAAAGTATTTAAGAGGCTGTATCTCCTTCTTCATGCCTTCTTGCAAATCCTTCGCTGTCATACCCTGCTCTGCTATCTCTTTCGGCACACGAATGTTAAGATAAAGCAAAAGCTCATTCAGCTCATTCATGCATCTTTCATGACATAACATAGCACTCTCCAACTCTCCGGCAGGCAATACGGACTCTCCCTCACTTACCCTGTACTTGCTGATCTCTGAATCCAGCATCTTCTCTAGTTTGTCTTCAAACTGTACAAAGTGAGATGGCTTAGGTTGTTTTCTAACTTTTAACCTGTCTTTGGGGGCATATTTCTGCTTCACTATTCCTATGCGTACTTTGCTCTCCCATCCCTCTCCGTAAGTCTTCTCTGCCCACTCCTCTCCCCACTCTCTTGCAGGGACTCTCACTCTCACTCCCTAGTTCCTGAACCTCAACTACCTTTCGTTCTCGTTTTAGTTCAGTATGCGGTCGTGATTGTGGTTGTTGTGCTTGTCGTCTTGCTCTCTTTCCTTCGTGAACTATGTTAGCTTCTGTGATCTTATCACTTTGCTCCCATGTTCTTCCTTTACTAGGCTGCTCACTCTCTTCATATGCTCTTCTCTCGTGTTGTGTCTTTGGATCAGATGCATCTGTGAGTGCGTGTGCGTGTCCTGGTCCTGTGTTGGTTGTCTGTGGGTTGTATCGGTGGGATGGGGTGCAGCTGTCGATGTTGTGTCGATGTCTAGTGTAGAGAAGCTATTTTGTGTTGGTGTGTGATTGTGATCTAAGCTGTCTCCCCCTGTGTCCCCTCCATACTCCCCCTGCTCTTGTTGACTGTCTGACTGACTAACATCATCGACATGGTCATATGAGTCGTCATCGTCATGAGTCTGTGTCGTGTCCTTTTGTGTGTGGGTGGTGGTGGCTGTGGTGGTGGAGGTTGTGGTGTGTGTCTGTTCGACATCGACATCCTTACTCTCACTCTCCCCCTCAGCTACATCCTCATCCCACTCTACTGTCCTATCTGGGTGTGCTTCCTTACCTATCATGTACGGATTAAACCGCACGTTTCTAACTCCTGCTATCACCTTCCTACCGTCCCACACTCTGTATAACTCCCTAAACAAGTCATACCCTACTAGCATGACCCTCTTTCCTCTAAACTGACCTTTTCTACCTTTACCTGTGTACATAACTCCCATGCATCCTATTGGTCTGAGGTGGGTTAGGAAAGGTTTTCTGCCTGAAAGCTGCTCATATGGGAAAATCTTCTTTCTTGGCCCATGAGTGGCGGGCAAGATGTTGTGGAGGGTGGTGGCAGAATGCTCCATTTCTGCCCAAAATGAAATGGGCAGATGGGCATGATACCGCATAGCCCTTGCGGCTCCTGCCGTTATATCATTAGCTTTCTCAGCTATGGAAGCCGAGGCCTTCTGACTGTTTACACTCGTCTCTCTCTCTTTTGGGGTTTCCCTCCCCTTTCACCCCACTACCTTTCTATTTTGCTTGCGTGGAGGCTCGTAACGGTCGTTGATGTCTAATGGAGTGTCAAACTCGTCATCCCACCTGTAAAGGAGGGTTGACATGAGTCTGCCTCTTACTAGCACGTCTCTCTCCTCAATCCTTACGGGTGTTTTAGAATAAGTAACTGTCCATTCTGATGAACGACAGACCGATGATGGATGTGATCCATCCTGCCGGTCGACGCAATATTCACGGGTAACCTACTGTCAAGTAGCATAGGCCTTGACACCGTAACCGGTTTACCGTCCGTTGATGAGTGTTACCCTTGCTGTCCCCTCCTGCCCTATCTCGCACTCTCCGTTACCTGTTGCTAGCTTAATAGGGGGTACTGACTTGATGTCATGTAATATTTCGGGATTGCAGGCTATGTCCCTAGAAGACCCACTGTCCTGAACTATCGTGTTTTTCCTATCTCGCCCACCTTCCCCATCTAACACTAATGCATAGTTCTGTCTGCTGTCTTTGTGTTTTGATGGTGTTGGTGGCTGAGTGGTGTGGGTGTCTTGGGTTTGTGTTGGTGGGGATAATGCCGTGCTAACTGCGTGTGCAATATACACTCCCTCTATCGCTCTTACCACATCTATCAAGAACTCGTCTAGCACTAACTTCCCCTCACTCACTCTCTTCACCTCACCATTGCTTTCTCTGATGCATGTTGTGGTGAATTGTTGAGCGAGCTGTGCTAATATATGTCTTTGAACGTAATGATGGGTGGTGTGTTGATGTGTGGCTGAGCTTGTGGTGTTGGACCTTGTTGTGGTGTTGAGGTTGCAGCAGTGCCTCCCCGCCGTTCCCTCTTGGACTCCCCGGTCCCTGCAACAACACTGGGCAGTCCGGCAGATGCCGGACTCCCACTCACATCGTGAGTCTCCTTCTTATGTTTCTGTGTGTATTTCCGAACATTCCCTTTTCGCGTGAATTGCAGATATTCCGTGTGAATGTCAGAATCATCCATACATGCTGCCATGGCTCATCACGTCTTATTTTATCTGAACATCGGGAAAAATTGTCAGGATCATACTCATCTATCTCTTCTTCATCTTCTTCCTCATCGCCACCCTCACTCTGTCTTGGCGTGTCGCATGTGCGTGCTTGTGGTGTGGTGTGAGGTGTCGATGTGGTGGATGTGGGTGTTTGCGGTGCTGTTCCCTGGACCTGACTCCCCCTCACTTCCCTTTTCGCCTTATTCTTCTCCCTCTCTCTTACCCTCTGTGGAGATTGTTCAGTGAAAGTGGTAGTGAGATTGTGTGGTATCACTAACCCTCTCGCTTTCGCATCAGCTATTAAACCTCTCTCGTCTGGATAATAAGGTGATTTGGGGGGTCGGAGGTTGGGGCTGACAGATGGATCAAGTAAAGGGTACTCTGGGTCCTGATTTTTAGCGTGATATCCGCAGTATTCCCCGAAAACCATACGCGAAGCTTGCACGGCATTAGGCCCTTTCTTATCATGTTCAAGCGAAATCTGACAAGGGGTATTCCTTTTGTTTTCCCCATGACACTTCAGAGAACGGGGCCTCTCTCGGCTATAGCTAGCTAGACTGAGTGGAGGGGTTGAGGTGTCAGACGCTTGATGCTTTGGGGGTGCTTTGGTATGTTTGTGGCCTGAGGTTTTAGTAGTTTTGTTTAGTGAGGGTAGAGGGGCAAAACTGGGGTTAGGACTATCATCTCTCTCTTGGTTTTGTTTCTTGGCCTTAGTGTCCGGGCAATACTTCTTCGTATGACCTTTCTTGTCACACGCGAAACACGTAACTTTCAGCCACCATTCCTCCTTCTTAAGCTTTCTGTACTTGCCCTTACCCCCATCCCCTTCATCTTCCTGATCATCTAGCATGAGGTTTGTCTCCTTCTTCAGCTGCCTCGTGCTCTTGTTCATTCTCTCTCTCTCTTCTCTTCTTCCTTCCACTTGTCCTTTCTCCACAATCCCCATGTGTCACTATCGACTGAGTCGTCAAATTTGGGTCTTAAGTTAGGTGGTAGGTTGTAGTGAAGTGCTTTGAAACTCTCTCCATATGCGGGGTGTCTTGCGAGCTTAGCAAGCAGGCTTCTTATGAGGTCATCCTCATCAAATGGGTGTGTTCTGTGACTCTCAACCTCTCCTTTCAGGGCGATGTAGTCATTTAACCATGCATCCACATTCTGTCCGGGTTTGGGGTACATGTTCTCGAAAATTTGTGCTTTGATATTTTTGCTGACCCCGGAGATTGAACCGAGCTTTGCCCTAACTGCCTCTATTAGTTCTATCGGTCCTTTCACTGTTTTAGTGCGCAGATATCGAACAACAACAGGGTGAGAAAATGCAACAGACAGAATGAGTTGTAAAGTTCGCATGCGTTCATAATGCTTCTTCTCCTTCTGTATGCCTCTTACTCTCAATGTGTGAGCCCGTTTGGACTGTTTTCTTTTCTCTCGCTTCAGTCTCTTAGCTCTCCTATCTTTCCACTGCTTCTTCTGTTCTTCTGAAATCCTTGCCCAATCTTTCGGTTTGTCTTCTGCGGTTGTCTTGCTGTCATCTTTCTTGGTTTTGGGTCTCTCTCCATCTCTGCCTGACTGGCTGCCTTCATCTTCTGGGTCGGAGTCAGGAGTGTCCTCTGACTCTGGCTCTTCTGGCAACTCCCTTTCCTCTACTTTCATTGCTTTCGCAGGATAGTAGGGATATTTAACCTTAGCTTTAGCTGTGTCTTGGAACGCCAGCGCTACGCACTCCACATGCCAGGCACTGATGCACTTGGCATAGTTCTCTATCTTGTAACGGAAGTCGGAATAATTCCGAGTGATACCATCCAACTGCGGGATGTACTCTTGCTTTAAACACATAGTCTTGTCGGTTCGAAGGCTCATGACCTTTGATAGACTCGCCATCGGGAACCTTTACCGATCCCTTCCATGATCACTCCGTGCTACTCTAGCAAGACTGTCTCGTAGTAAGGAAACGCACTTTAATAAATCGTATAAGTAAGAGAAGTGAACTAACAGCGGGAGAATCTGCCACGTCACACAGAAGCTGCCACGTCACAAAACTGACTAACTTAGATGACCAAGTTACGTAGTTATAATTATGACTGGTAAATGATGTGTTAAGTCCTTACAGTTAAAATTTGCATTATTGACTTTCAGTCCAATTGACAAATCAACTATCCACGTAACAGTGATTAAAATTGAAATAGCTATGACCAACGGAAAGAGAAGGAGAAAGCAGGGATCGCAACCAACAATTCAAGCAATTTCAGTGTCAAAGAGGAACGCGAGGAAAAGGGGAACGACTACCAACGCGATGTGCTGGTGGGCAGCGACAGCGACCTGGACAGCTGCTCTGGCTGACTCGGAGCGGCGATGGATGTGGAGCGCGACGCATATGTGGTTCTACTGCCCGGGCGGCGGACTAAAGCGGCGGCAAGTGGGCGGCTCAGGCTGGGAGCCAGGAAGCTAAGAGACTAGGCGGCTACTAGGAAGCCAAGAGCGGGGGGCGCGCGGGGGGGCGGCTCAACGACTGTGACATTTTTACTGCATCAAAAGTTAAGTTTGGTGCGCGGACGGTGACACAAACGGTTAGTTTTATAGAGTTGAAGTTAGTATGAAGTTAGTGCATATAGTTGTTAGTACGGCTCCAGTTAATTTCTATATAGGCACGGTACCATCATATATGCGAGGTTAGTAGCATAAGGTAGACGGGGCCGTTATTTATAAATAGTGGGAGCAATGGACAATTTTATTAATATTATTTAGTCATACCGGCCCACCCAAATGACAATTACCTATTTTACCTATTAATATATCACTCTATGTGTAACGGTGAATTCAAATGTGGTTGGTGGACTTAGTGACGTGTCAGTAATCATTCAAATATCTCTAAGTAAAAGTAAAGTACAAACCCCTCTCGTCTAGTGACCTTATGTTCATTCTTATTATGTAATAGGTTGGTAACTAATATATCTATGTATTCAACAGGTTTATACTGTTAGACACTAGACAAGAGTGTTTGTAGTTACTTTTACTTAGAGATTTGAATAATACTAACACGTCACTAAATGCCACAACCCCAGACCACCGAAGCTTTGAATTCACCGTTACACATACAGTGATATACGTAAAATAAGTAATTGTCATTGGGATGCGCAGGTATGACTAAATATTGTAGGTTATTATTCATAAAATTGTCCATTACGATTGCTCCCCGTATTTAGGAATAACGGCATCACCTACATTATGCTACTAACCTCGCATATATGATGGTAAATATTTGTATCCCTATTCAGACCTTGATTAACAGAGCCGTACTAACAATTATATGCACAAACTTCAACTCTATAAAACTAACTGTGTCTCGCAGCCAAACTTAACTTATGACCGTTCACGCCGACGTAAAATGTCACAGTCGTTGCGCCGCCCGCGCGCTCCCCTGTTCTTTGCCTTCCGGTAGCAGCTCGAGTCAATTAGCTTCCCTGCTCCCACTCGCCCAGCACTTGCAGCCGCTGGAATCAATCGCCAGGGTCGTAGAACCACTTGCGTGTTGCAGGACCCACAAATTGCCGCTCTGATCCGCATCTGCGCCACTGTCGCTGTTGCTGCCCCTCATACTGTCGTCGCGCTTGGCGTCGTCGTCAGAGCCTACTGGTTCCACAGACTTCATAAAATAAGCTTGCTAGTTCATTAAGCCCCATCGCTTCGGCGCCACCTTCCCCTTCCTCTTTTTCTTCTTGCCTCTGCGCTTTTGACTCTTTGCCTTCCCGGAGGCAGTCTTGTTGCACAAAAGCTCAGCCATGCTAAGATTGTATTTTTCCTCCGTGCCCGCCTTCTGATTGACAACCTCCCCCATCACTGTGGCTTCCTTCCCACTCTCTATTTCCTGATCTGTATGCAGCCCGCAAAATCACCGTCTCAACAGACCATACGCTGCCTCTCGCAACAACACATTCTCACTCTCCATGTCATGAGTGCACACAAAACATTGCTGCTCACCTGATACTCGCCCCTCACATTGACGATAGATTAATCTCTCCTGCACTACCTTCCCTTTACACA
>WBZZ01003097.1:187500-190000 GCA_019918135.1 Paulinella micropora | reverse complement strand
TACTGGCAAACCGATTGACTTCATCGCTGACAAGCCTTTCAAAGACCTCGGATGGATTGTCTACCATGACCTCAGCGAAAACGAACAACGTGCAGCAATCCAAAAGAAGTTCATTATTTCTATGCAAGCCATCGATAGCTGCTCGATCAATGGCTTTATGAAACTTTGGTTATACCAGCACTACGCTGTCCAGTCACTTGCCTGGCCATTTCTCATTTATGACCTCTGCTTATCTTTCGCCAAAACCCTTGAGAAAATTGCGACCCGCTTCCTCAAAAAATGGGCCAATATCTACAAAAGAGCTCTGGTCTCCTGCCTTTACCGCCCACGCTCGAAATTCGGTCTACAGCTCCAATCCATCGTCTCTTTTTACCAGCGACTTCAAATCAACCGTGCTCACATGCAGAAGTACTGCCCAGATAAACACCTCTCGTCCATTTATGCGATGAACCTGACGAAACACGAAACATTTCGAACTATCTGGAAACCAGAGCCTGTGCTCGAAAAGCTTGAGGCACAAGTTGATTTTGAATTCAAACATCGAGGCCAATCCGATCATCTCGGACTTGGCCATGGTCGCTACCCAAAAGAACATTCCATCACAGACCGCAAAGACAGGGTTTTAGAATTAGCTGCTGAGACAATACTTGAGACAACCACAGTGCATGACATGGACAAAGCCATGCAAGGGTGCTTCCTTCGTTTTGAAGACGCATGCCCCTTCGACCTCTCCTGGGCTCGCCTCATCGGAACCCGTAATCCCCGTTTAATCTCTTGGGTCATCAACGCAAGCACAAACTCGGTTATTACCCCCGACCTTAGACGTCTGTGGGGAATCATTCCCAACAACAAGTGTGCCCTCTGTTCTGGTCAAGCACATCTATGCCACATCCTTTCCGGTTGCCATGTTGCCCTCAAACAAGGCCGCTATACCTGGCGTCATGACTCTGTGCTCTGCAGTATTTGAAGCTCCCCTTCAAAAACACATCGAGAGCCATAACAAACGCTCCCCTATAGACCAAAATGAATCAAAGTCTATGTTTGTGAAAGAGGGCGAGCAGAAGCCTAAGAGACAGTCATTTCATCGACCATCCCTGCTTGACACTGCAAACGATTGGCAACTCCAAACCCAATACACCGGTTCTGAGCAAGCCTTTCCTGTCCACATTTGTGTCACTGACCTCCGCCCCGATATCGTTGTCTGGTCACTGTCTACCAAGATATGTATTCTGATCGAGCTAACGTGCCCGGTCGAGGAAAACATCCTTGACGCACGAGCCTACAAGACCAACCGATACAACAAGCTCAAATCTCAAATCGAGGACAACGGATGGACCTGCCACCTTCGACCAATCGAATGCGGGGCTCGCGGCATGGTATCGTTCTCTGTTCATCGATGTTTCCGCGCCTTGGGTTTTTCCCATCCCCAATCCAAATCCCTTTGCTTCAAGCTATCCTCCTGCGTAGCTCGTTGCTCTTTTGCGATGTATCGCTCCTGTGCAGTCAAAAATTGGACTAATCTTCCTCTAGTCCGTATTGGTGACTGCATTCCATCATAGCCGTCCAGTGTTCCATAGCCCGGGCTAGGTCCCTGCGGGGGTTTAGGCCTCATACAATGTCATCATTGTAGCTTGCGCAAGCTTACGGTGCTCAAAACACTTGGACTAACGGCTTCCTTTTATTTCTCTTCTTCCTTATCCTCCCACTCTCCATTCCTAGATTGCCTTTTTCTTCAACGTCCTTCCTCCTCTTCTTTTTCCAGAACACAGTCTACCCGTGATTCCCATCCCGGACACATGCACAGTACACAAATTATTGTTTGATGTGAAACTGCGTTCCTTTGCAAGGACTACATTCCTTTGCGACATCTCATCTATCTATCCATCCATCCATCCATCCATCCATCTATCTATCTATCTATCTTCTATCTACCTATATTCTATCTATCTATCTATCTATCTATCTATCCATATATCTATCTATCTATCTATCTATCTATCTATCTATCTATCTATCTATTTACCTTTGTAACGTAGAATAGCTGCGCACGCGATCTATCTATCTATCTATCTATCTATCTATCTATCTATCTATCTATCCATCCATCTATTCACCTATGTAACGTAGAACAGCAATTTACATAGATAGATAGATAGATAGATAGATAGATAGATAGATAGATAGATAGATAGATAGATAGGTAGATAGATAGATAGATTGATAGATTGATAGATTGATAGATTGATAGATAGACAGATAGATAGATAGATAGATAGATATGTTTGGTCTATCAGCTCTGCATATCCGAAGACATAGGCATCCATTCCCCCCCGCCGCCAATCAGCGACTGGGTAGCGGGCTGGGAATGGGCACTAGGCCCCGGATTTGTGCAGTCTGACGGTTCTACGACCCTCCCTGGCTAGAGGGCCGTAGAACCAACCCAGACACGTGTCCGTGATCACGTGCCCCGCCAAGGCTCGGGCCCGAGGGGTACACCAAC
>WBZZ01003097.1:150000-180000 GCA_019918135.1 Paulinella micropora | reverse complement strand
GGGTGAGCAAGGACACTTGAAGTCCCGTAATCCCCAGTCCATCCAACTACAAATTATTAATATCAAAATAGCAAGCAATGACATTAAACTGTGCTTTTATATCAAGCACCTAACATCACTGCCCAACCAAATCCAAAATCCAACTCAGCCTTGCGGCTCTGTACTGCCACCGTCTGGTCTCTGTTATCTCTTCGAAAGCAGTTGAAGGGGCGAGCGTGGCCACTTGAGGCCCCGTAACCCCCTGTCACAAGACGGTTTCGTCCAACATATTTATATATTTTTTTACTGTTTAAGTTCCCGGAGTTTCCAATTGGTAATTTTTGTTACCAATTTTTGTTACCAATTGGTAACATCGTGAACATTTTTTGTTACCAATTAGAAACAGTCTGAGCCGGGTTTGCGTGAAATTTTAGCAAAAATTACCAATTAGTAACACTGGGTCTGGGATTTTAAACATTAGGCATTTTAAGCGTTGCTAAAACGGAGGCAAAAATTAAGCGTAATGAGTTTTTAACATTTTTTAATAATTCTTTTTTTTGTTAGAAAGATCACGATGCAATCGTGTTCCCATTGCTTTCAAACATAGAAATTTTTTTATTTAAATTTGAAATTCAAATTCAAAATGTGTTTTATTCATTAATCAAGTTATCAGACTGAGCATCTTAACGACCGGCCCAAACCTTTACAGTTGATAAGACACTCTTTGTGACTTGTTCATTAGATTCTCCTCTGCACGACGTTTCGACTTTCTAACTAGTTTTCGATTCCGTTCAGAAATGATTTCAAACTATTAAGTCAAATATCTTTTTAGAAAAGATTGACTATTGCCTTTTTCCTCCATATATTGCATTTTCCTTTAACTTCCCGTGAAACACGTTTACTGTAAATTTGTGGACAAGGAAATAAACGGAAGAATAACTGTCATCTTTGCAGTTCCCAGTCATTCTCGCTTAGCCTTCCCAAATCAGTTTGGTTTTCGAGTTCACCAACCCGACACTACCCGTTTACGACGAAAGCTTGTTTCACAACTTTCAGTTTTTGTTGAAGTGTCTGGTTTTTTGACACCATCTTGACTGAAAAAAATGCAAGAAAATTCCCCGACTTTCGCGGTTTTTGGTCCTGGCCAGGCGAACTTAGGAAAACTGAGCTCAGAGGCGGGAGGCGGGGTTCCCTGAATGCATCAGATATCTCTTAGCACAATGCATATCATAGCTATCTAAATATATACACAGCAACCTTGAGTGTTTTTCATCATTTGTACAAAATATTAATATTTCTTGATAATTTTATTTGTAGGCTACTAGGCTAGTACAAACCAGCTAGGAGAAAACTTTCACCACTTATTTTTTCCTTGTCGAAACATGGAAATCTCAGATTTCGTTGCTTGAGTATTATTTCTTGCACAGGTGAATAGGTGAATCATTTTGTATTATCATTAAACGTATTTCTCCGACTTTATGTAATCTGTAAATGTCTGTGGAATACAAAAGGTTACTTGAACTCAAAATCACAAAACCAGCATTTTTCTGATTTTGGGAACATATACATCTTAGTATTCATCCGTTTTGAGATTTTTAAGTATTGGAATCATTTTTTATTATCATAAGTAAAGCTCCACCAAAGGATTTTTGTTCATTTTACCTAGCTAGAAGCTACAAACTTGCCCAAAAAGTGGGTTTTCACAACTTCACCTGTCTGACCTACACATGCCTGTATATTTTTCCTGAACCTTGCTCCTTCAGTTTTTTTTTTAGTGTAATCATGTCTCACTAACATATACTTACGATAGATACAAAAATATTGAAAATGGGATGTGCCTGCTTCATTCCTGGAGGCATGCAAGTCCAAGATGTCGGAATGTGAAAAAAGTTTTGATCATTTTTCTTTGGAATTCGCCGCAGTGTGATTTTTCAACAAAAACTACGTAGATTTGAAGGTATAGCGTTTTAGGACTCCCCCAACCTATCTAGGAGCTGTAGGACCGTCAATTGTGTTAGAAATACATTTTTATTTGCTTGTTCAGCTGCCCTTAAGGGACTGTTTTCCGGTCGACTCTGTGTGTCTCAGAGATGTTGAAATTCATGTTAACGGGTACTTGGAATCTCGGGCAACGGGTGGGGGCGGGTGTAAGTATTGGCGAATGGCCCAACTTGAAGTTACTCAAAACTTTACGCAGTGTAAGTGTTGGCGAATGGCCCAACGTGAAATTTTGTTTAATTCATTAATACGAGTACCGCGACGACCGTCACTCAGGTTCGTATTTGCATTCTATCACGAGGTTGGTCAGCGGCGGTGTAAGTTCGACTTCTCGCGCGCATGGGGGTGAGCGCGCTCCGGGGGGAGAAGGGATTATGCCGGCCCACCCGGTATATAATGGCAATACTTACCGTTCCGGTCTGTCTGTTATCCTTGGTCTGAAGTCTACGGAGTTCCTCCTTTAGGTAGTCCTCAGTCTTCATATCGTTAGGACAGTTATCGGTTATTAAATATCGTACTATTGATACAATTTTAGTGAATTCCAAACAAGTTATATCAGCATCAAGATCGAGTCTGGGGCTAGCCACCCTGTCAATATGAGCTCCCAACGGCTCCTTTTTGTTCCCACAAACCATGACTTATTCCGACAGGGGGTGCAGAAAATATGCTTTAAAAAAACCAGGAATTTTGGCATTCAGGACACTCCCCTAACGCATATATTTCAGTGAATTCCAAAAAAATTCTATCAGCATCAAGATCGAGTCTGGGGCTAGCCACCTTGTCAATATGAGCTCCCAAGTCATCGTGGCTCCCACAAACCATGATTTATTCCGACAAGCTATGCAGAAAATAGTTTTAAAAAACCAGGAATTTTGCCATTCAGGACACTCCCTGGATGGATTGACCATCCATTCATCCATACATGCATGCGTCTATCCATCCATCCATGCAACCATCCATCCATCCATCCATCCATCAATCCATCCATCCATCCATCAATCCATCCATCCATCCATCCATCCACCCCACCCACCCACCCATCCATCCATCCATCCATCCATCAAACCATCCATCCATCCATACATACATACATACATACATACATACATACATACATACATACACACTTGCATACATACATACATACACACATACATACATACATACATACATACATACATACATTACATACATACATCAACCATCCATCCATCCATCTGATTCGTTAGGGGTGTTCCACGTGTTAGGGATTGATGGATGGATTGATAGATGGATGGATAGATGGATGGATGGATGGTTTGATGAATGGATGGATGAATGGATGGATGGATGGATGGATATGCATTGATGCCATTGGATGGACGCATGGATAGATTGGCGTACGACAAGATTGTTATACCATGAAGACACCAAAGACAGATATGGTTTCCTGGCACGAAACAAGGAGTTTGCCCCTGTGTCAACTGCTTTTGCATGACAATAACTGTCTTTTCCTGATGGTTGTTTCTTCTGAACAAGTACACTTTGTTTCCTCACCTGCATGCTTTGTGATAAAAAGATTCGTTAGGGGTGTTCCACATGTTTTACGTCTTGTCGTCTGGGATCGTGAGGATTGGAGACTCACTTGCACATAGTTTGTTTCAAAAGTGCTTTCTCTTCCTCCTACTGTGTTGACCACTGCTCCGTAACCAGATTTGCAAGACAAAGAACCACAGGGGTGTTCACGTAAAAGTCGACCTTCTCAGAATGCAAAAAAAGAATAACATGTATGTTTATATTATATCACCAAACAAACATAAAGTAGAAAACCAAGAAGAAAGAGTGCATCTTTCAAACACACAAGCAGTGCAAAGACGCCTCGTGGTCCTGCTAGAAGGTAAGTACCTTTTTTAGGGGGTCATTTTTTAAGAAAAATGCCCCGCCTAAAAAAGGTTATTCAGCCCAAATCATCAAATTCAACATCATAAGAAATCAAAGAGACAGGTATAGACGAATGAGATAAATCAAAGAGAAATCGAAAAAGAAGAGAAATCAAGAAGGAAATATAACGGGTTCTGCGATTTTTTCTTAAGGTAAAATAGAATTGAACAGCCTTACTTCGATGCGTCTGAGCGGCGGTTTTTGACGCGCTGACGCACGCGTTTTAGCTCTGTCGTTCGTTTCTGTTGTTTTTGACGCACAAACGCAAAAACGCACAAAACCACAAACGCACAAAACCACAAAACATAATGTCCATTAGTCTTATTCCGAATAACGTAAAAGATAAAGAAATGTGGAAAGAACAGTTTAGAGCAAATAGATGCGGACCTAAAAAACTAAATAAAATGAAAATAAAGCAAGAAAAAAGAGATAGAGAAAGATGAGATG
Source organism: Paulinella micropora (assembly GCA_019918135.1). Taxonomy (NCBI): domain Eukaryota; phylum Cercozoa; class Imbricatea; order Euglyphida; family Paulinellidae; genus Paulinella; species Paulinella micropora. The sequence goes on along the minus strand of WBZZ01003097.1, from coordinate 175,656 downwards.
ATAATCGAGAATATGAAGAAAGAGTTGGAAAAAAAGAAAGAGAGACTAGATGCTTTGAATGAGATGATATTCGAAAGAGAGAGGGAGAGACATGATATCGAAGAAGACTTAATGGAGGATAGAAGAAAGAAGATGAAAAAGAGAAAGATTGAAAGTGAGATGAAATTGATGAAGCAATGGAGGAGAGAGAATAGAGGAATGTTGAAAGCGGGAGAGATAGCAACCATGGAAAGAAGGATTGAAAGTGGAACGACGTTTGCTGAGGCGTGCGTATTGCTGAAGAGAATTGATGAAATAAGTGAAAAGGTGGGAGATGGAGATCGGAATATGAACAGGGTGTTCAGGGAATAATTGGATATTTTTATATTATGTCCTGGGCACGACAATAAACTACCCCTACATAAACACATATTGTCCCTCTGTGTGTTTATGTAGGAGATGGATGATTTAGCAGACGCTTTTGTTCAGTTCGACATCCAGCCTGCTCCAATCCAGCCTGACCCCACCCCCGTCGACCCTGATCCCGTACAACCCGCCCCCGCCCCCGTCGACCCTGTTCCCGTACAACCTGCCCCAGCCGCCCCCGTCCAGCCTGTCCCCAACCCAGCCCCAGCCCAACCCAACCCCGCCCCACTTGAAGATGACGTTCCAGAGGGATGGAGAAAATTTGAAGATATTCAGAATTTAATCGTTCCGAGCGATGACGTTAAGTTTATTGGGGTTCCGAGAGAATTTCTTTACGCTGACAAGAAGGTTAGAATATGGAGGAGGAAACCACTCGATATGCCAGCGGAAGAAAAGGAAGATTACTTTTTCGCCAACATTCAAAAAAATATGTTGATAGAGAAACCCAAACACCAATTTTATTTTCTCGTATCAATCCGCAATCCTGATGAGTTAATTATTTTTAATTCAATCACAGCAATCAACCGAATATTGAAAGATCGCACGAGCCGAATCAACTGGATTCTCCCAATCAACGATTTTGTGTAATTAAATTAAAACCTACAAATCTAATATTACTTTAGCTTTCTTTTCTCTTTTGCTCGTTCTGATATTACCTTCATCTATATCTTCTCTCTTTAACTGCTCCTTTGTTTTCTTTTCTTTCGTTATTTCTTTTACTTGTTCTTTTATTTGTTTTTCTTCGTCTACCGGTCTGTCGAATTTGGTCTTTAATAATTCCCGTGGGCTTATTAGCTCATCAGAATTTAACATTAACTCGAAACCGGAACGCCCCACGACTGTGTAAATTTGTTTACTGTATTGCTTGCCGCCTTTTGAAAATAAATTTCTCTTTAGTTCCTTTCTTACCTTGTCGCCCTTTTCAAATTCATTAATCAGCCCGTCGCGTTGAATACGTTGTTTATTTTTATTAACACCCTTAAATACATCTATCGGCCGGGCTTTAATCGTTCTATGAAACCGCATATTATAAGCGTCCACCATATCGTTAATATAAGTCAGCCAGTCAAAATTATTGGTAGTTTCGAATAGTATGTCTCCATCTCCGTATTGTTCTTATAACACGGTCAACGATCGCAAGCGCCCGATGGTCTCCTATTTCAACCGTCCGATGTTCGACGCTGTTGTCTCTGAAATAATCTTTGACTATTCCTTTGTATTCACTCCCGCTGTCGGTTGTAATGGATCCCGAGTGTATGGTATAGATTTTAAAGCTAAATAAACTTCCTTAGCCGTTTTATTTTTTAGTGGTTTAATTATTAAAAATCTGCTGTGTGTGTCAATCCAAAACAACATCCAGGCATAGCCTTTATTTCCTTTCTTGTCTTTTAGTTTTGACATATCCGCCAAATCTACAAATACTTGTTTAAGCGGTTTATCAGACCATATCGTATTCCATTTATCAGTCGGCAATCTCTTCTGATAATGTATTTCAAGCGCTTGTTGTTCCTTTCTTTCATCCTCATCCTCCGCACCTCCGGGTTCTTCATCACCTCCGGGTTCATTGTTTTGTGGATTGCTATGTTTGTGGTCCATCACCTCCGGTTTTGGTGAAGCACGGTTCTAATACTTAATGACACCTAACGCTGTATCCTTATATATTAATCTTTCTTTTTTTTCTAGTTCAAAACAATAATTAGAACAAAACTCGTAAGTATAAATCGGTCGAAACTGTCATCAATTGCTGTAATCTGTCGGTTCGATAAACACAGAGTTAATCCACACACATAACAGCAATTGAAGTCATACTCAAAACGATTATATAGATACTTCATAATGTGAAAACGGACATCGAGCGGTAAATGTTTTATACGGTCCATTAACTATATTTAGAACTTGAGAAAAATTTTAGATGTATCATTGTTTTCTTTTTTTGGTTTCTCGGGTTGTTGGTTATAAACATTAACTGATATGTTTGACTTCTTACCTTTACCCTTCTTTGGCTCTTCTTCCTCCTCGCTTTCACTTTCACTCTCGCTTTCTTCTTGCACTTTCTTTTTTACCGCTTTCTTCGCCTTCTTCTGTTTAGTCTTAAGTTTCATACCCGCAACCCGGCGCGCAACGATATCAACGAAATCGTGTTCCACTTCCTCATCAGAACTACTTTCCTCAATCTGCTCGCCATCCCTTCCATCTATCATATCCTTCGCCAACTGCTTCTTAGTAATGTGTTCCATCTTTTCGTCGTCATTCATTTCTTTAACATTCTTAGCCTGTTCCTCAGCGAGTGATTCCTTAGCCCGCTCAATCTTCCTCTGCTTAGCCTGTTTCTTCTTAGCCTCCCATCCCTTTTCAAGATTCTTCATAGCAACCTCTCTATTACCTCTCGGCATTTTATGACTTGTTTATATTATTATACAAAAATAATATTATTTAGTTTTTATTAATAAACAATTTCTTAATATACAACCTACGATGGGTAGTCAATATAAATCACTCTTAGGATTACAGGAAATTGCTGTAGACTCGCTCGACATAGCCAACCTTGACTTAACGAACACAAATATAGTAGGCCTTAACACGGATAGAGTGCCAGAAGACGCCGACCCGGTAAATCTTTATTATACGAATGCGCGATTTGACACACGACTGGCTACCAAAAGCACGGCCAACATCGCAGAAGGAAGCCGTTTATACTATACTGAACAACGGGTTTCAAATAACGCTGATGTCTATGCCTCAACTCAACACCGTTCTAATACAAGTAATCCACCACCAAACCAGCCTTTATAATTTGATAGATACTAACATATCAGCACAAGCGGTCGGTCAATGCTTAACTTACAACGATGTTGACTGCAAATGGAGGAATACCTACCTCGGGTCAATTGACACACTCTCCGACGTAGTCATAACCGCACCAATAGCCACTAATAGCTATCTAACATACAACTCAATAAACTGGGTAAATAAAACATTTCCAATAAATGTTGATGAATTTGGCAACATTAGTATGGGAAGGAAGAATATAACAGGAGTTAATTTACTAAATACCAAAGATGTTGATGAATGGATATTTGAGCATAATGATAATAATGATAAAGTATCAGCAGCTGGAAGTATAGATAGCCACAGCGATGTGTTAATTACAGGCACACCAGCAGATAACCAATTACTCATTTATTCAACCGGACAATAGCGAAATGTTGCTTCTCCCTTTCTGAGATTAGACGGCACCGCGAATATGACAGGAGCACTAAATATGAATAGTCAAAATATTACAAGTGTGGGTTCACTAAATGGCAGGGTTGTCTCAACTTTGTTTACAGAGCACGATGCGAACAAAGCGAAAGTGTCAGCAGATGGTTCAATTGATACACACAGCGACGTGGTCATAACAGGCACGCCCGCAGATAACCAACTACTCGTTTATAGCACTGGACAATGGCGAAATGTCGCTTCGCCTTTTCTGCGACTTGATGGCACCACGAGTATGACGGCAGGATTAAATATGGGAGGATTTACGATTACAAATGTGGGTAATGTTGATGGTATTGATGTTTCCGCCCTTGATACTTCCGTGGTTAAACTAACAGGAGACCAAACCATAGCTGGAAATAAAAAATTCACATCAACAATAGAAGTAAGTGGGTCTTCAAATCCTGCTTCTTTTAATGGTATCGGCATAGCCTTTGACACAAACATAGGAGTGATCGCAGCACAGAAAACAGCAACAGCGACTTGGTATCCGATACAAATAACTGGCTCGTATGTAGAGTTATATTCAGGAGATACTTTAATTATGACCGCATCTGGCACAACACTCAATTTAAACAGCAAAAAAATAACAAACTTAGCCACACCAACAACAGCAACAGACGGGGCAAACAAAGTTATGTAGATGATAATTTCGTAAAACTAACAACAGACCAGACCATAGCGGGAAATAAAACTTTTAGTGGATTATTAACAGCAAATGAGGGATGTAAGTTATCTATTCAAAACAAAGTAGATGGAGGAAATGGACAGGGCATATTTATGTGGGATACTGATAATTCAGGATGGGGTATTTATATGGCACAGCCAGGGGCTGGTAAAAGTCTATCTGGAGGAACAACATTATCAAACAACGATATTACAGGCTTTGCTATAAGATTTAGATGTGGCTTTGCTTCGGCAGATGGCTTTGTGTGGGAAAATTCTAATGAACAATTGTTAATGTCGTTGAACGGAGCTAACGGGACTTTATGGACAAAAGGAAACACAAGCATAAATGGGGCGTTGGTAGCAACACAATCTTATGTTGATACAAAAGATGGAGAAAATGTGAAACTAACAGGAGACCAAACAATAACAGGAATTAAAATATTTAATGGAACGAGAAACGATATAAGAGGACTGACTTTGTTGAACCAAGCCGATTTTAACAATGTGGATATCATTAATGGCGGAAATATTACATATAACGGGGCGCGGATATTAAACCAAAATGGCGGAGATATATTCTTTTCGCAGACAACGGGCGATTATCAGTCTTTCTTATATACTCTAAATACGGCTTCAAGTGGAACCGCAGACCAAAGAGGTTATGTATTTACGAATATAGCATACGATGTAGCAAAAGGAGCAGGACTTTATATTTCAAAACTTACAGATGCTAAATTTCTTTCATCTGATATCGTCCGTTTTAATAATGCGGGAGGTATGAAGTTTTATGGCGCTTTAGATATGAATTCAAATAATGTAACGAGTGGCGGAACAATAACGGGGACAACAATAACGGGGACGACAATAACCGCGAGCACCAAAATAACAACAGCGACAGGCAAGCCAATAATCATAGGCAATACAACAAAGGGGACAGGTCCATCGGCTGGATTAGAAATATATGGTGCTTATGGCGATTTTACTACTGGGCCACATATACAAGCGATTACAACAGAAGATACATATCCCGTATTTACAATAGCCAATTTGGGTCATAACAATGTAATTATTGCTTTTGATGCTTATTTAGATAATGCGGGATGGAAATCAAGTTATGCGAATGCGAATTTCCGAATAACAAAGATAAGCAATACACTCTCTTTCGGCTATAAGTCAGGAATAGCAGTGGGGAGTGCTATAACCTGGTCTGAGGCGATAAACATAAGTAATGCGGGGTTAATAACAGCAAATGCTGGAATATCAACAACAACATTGGCAACAAGCGACAAAATAACAACAGCATCGGGTAAGCCAATAATCATAGGCAACACAACAAAAGGCACAGGTGCGACAGGAGGTTTAGAATTATATGGAACGGCTTCTAATATCGGAGGAGCACACTTACAGGCTATAACGACAGCAGACATCTATCCAGTTTTTCAACAACTAAACTGGGCACACAGCAATATTGCTTTAAGTTTCGATTGTTATTATGACGGCAGTAACTGGAAATCAAGCAACAGCGGTTCAAACTTTCAAATATACAAAATAGGCGACAAACTCAGTTTTATATATGCTACTGGTGTCGCGGCGGGAGGAACTATGACCCAGACCGAGGCGATGAATATTAATACGGCGGGATTATTGACAGCGAATGCGGGAATTACAACAACATCACTCACAGCAAGCGGATTAATATCATCATCAGTAGTATATGCGGGTGCGAAAATATCAATTCAAGGAGCAACTGATGGAGGAAGCAGTAGAGAAATATATATTTGGGATATTACTGATTCAAACTGGGGTATTTATATGGCACAATCTGGAACGAATAAAGCATTAAGTGGAACAGGATCAGCACCAGCAGGAGGAGTGAGCGGTGGTATAAGCAGTTATGCTATAAGATTTAGAGTTAGCAGTGGTTCGACGACTGGTTTCATATGGGAAAATCACAACAATACTGCTTTAATGTCTTTGAGAGCGAGTGATGGTCAGTTATGGGTATTGTCTAATCCAATTCAATATTCAGACAGGCGAAAAAAAGAAGACATAAAAGAATGTTTAGGTTTAGATTTTATCAACAAGTTAAATCCAGTCTGTTATCGTATGATTGATGATAAAAAAAATGTAGGACAGGCTTAATAGCACAGGAATTAGAAGACCAACTGGAAGAAATGGATATGTTAGATTTTGGCGGATTTGTAAAAGAAAAAATTATGGTTCCGTGTCCAAAGCAAAGAGCGGAATACGAATTAAAAGGTGTGAGCATTAATCCAGAAGATGTTAAATGCGTAGATAGTGGTGATGTTGGTTATGGTATAGGTTATTCTGAGTTTATCGCACCATTAATTAAGGCGCTTCAACAATTATCTGAAAAGGTGAATAATTTGGAAAAACAAAATAAAATCCTACTTAATATAATACAAGACCAAACCAATCAATTAGCAGAACTAAGAACGGAAGTTTTCCCTTCTAATGCCCCCTAGATTACACCCACCTCCAATCATAGAAGTAGATGGCGAACTGACACCCGAGTTGAAGAATCGCGTGCTAGATATCCAAATTAAGCAGGAAGAAAAAAATTAGACCATGAATACGAAGACAACTGGGACTGTTGTATGACTAAGCGAAAAACTGACAGCCGTCTTATTAAGTACTTATTTCAAATGGGTATCATTATCGCGATTATAACCCTTTGTATCGTGAGGTTGTCTGAAAAGAACTTACCGTGCGAGACAGGCAACACTTATGTAGGTATTTTAACCTTGCTCATCGGCATTTGCCTTCCATCACCTTCTAGTTCAAAGAAATGAACATTCAAACGAATAGATTTTATACCAAGAGCTATCACCCGCACAGATTAGCGGAATAGCTTCGTCAAAACTAACACACCAATCACTCATCAGCTTATACACACATCCCTTTTGGATACAATAAAGACAACTTTCATTTTTTTTATCACTGACCCGTGAATAGAAATCACAAGCGGTCCGAGCAGAAATATTAATTAATAAAAAGTTTATGAGTAGTAATATAGAGAGCATCATGATGGACTATAAATACCAAAAGATTATTTTTCTAAGTAATGATTTTGCGGGCGGTAGCAAGACATTCGACAAAACCATTAGAATGAACTTTACGCCGACTAGAATGAATGTTAAGTTTATACACTATATGAATGATATGACTGAAATGAAAACAAAAATCCTTCATATGGACCGCATCGGGATTATTGACACATTCGCCGACAGCAACGTCGCAAACATTTCCAATCTTAGCTACAACTTAGGAGTAGTAGGCTGGACCGACGGGCAATACACATTTAGAGTGCTTAAAACGGACAGCGGTAATATTGAGACTGACCAGCTAGCTGGAAGAATTGTTATTTGTTTAGAATTTCTCGGTTGACAAAATATAGAGTGATGGAAAAAATTAACGATATACGAGTGAAACCAGTTAAGCAAAACGGAGATGGAGACAAGTTGGCAAAAGGATATAAGTTATTTGATGAGCCGTTCGCTAATATTTTTCTTCTCGCTCGCAAGAAGAGCGGCAAGACGACCGCACTGTTCGAAATCTTGAAACGAACGACCGACAAAAAGACCCGCATTGTCATTATAGCCAGCACAATACACAAGGATCACATCTACAAAGAAATGGTTAAGCACTTCAAGAAGAAGGGAAACCCGATGGCGATATACACATATTTGAAAACGGAAGGCTACAGCGTGATTGATTACGAGTTAGACAAGCTGAATAAACCCGATGAAGAGCAAGAAGAAGGCGAGATTGTACAGGATGGTAAAGAGGAAGTAGAAAAGCTGAAGTTTTTATATTTCGGAAAAGAGGAAAAGCAGGGGCAAGCCCCCGCACCCCCCGCTGAGAGACCGTCTAAGTATCAATCACCAGAAGTCGTTTTCGTGCTGGATGATTTGGGTAGCGGGTTGAGGGATAAGTCTGTGAGCGACCTGTTGAAAAAAAATAGACACTACAAGTCAAAAGTGATTATGAGTTCTCAGTATCTTAACGACTTAAGGCCTGAGGCGATTAAACAGCTCGACTACCTCCTTATTTTTCCAGGTCAAAGTGTTGATAAAATAGAACTAGTGTATAAGCATCTGGACCTCGGCTACGACCTCGACTACTTCATTGAAAAATACCACGAGGCGACGAAAGAGAGGTTTAACTTTTTGTATGTGGATGCGGTTTCTGATGAACTAAGGCAAAATTTTAATAAACGATTTTTGTAATTTATTATTAATTATTTTTTTTCATATATTATAATGGTCGTGAAAACAACAAGGGTTCAAGTCATTCCAACAGTCGGAAAATAACAAGAAACTCAAACACAATGGCGGGCGGAAAAAAGAAAACTGGTCGCAAGAAACAAAAGGGTTGTGGTCAAAAGGGAGGGAAAATAAACTGGGAAAAGGTCGGCAATACATTTAGGTCTATTAATAACTATTTGAAAAAAGACAAAACAATCTCTCGCTTAGCTGGAGCTTTGGATAGAGTTGGCGTTCCTTATGCTGACAAAGTTCAAAAGGCTGCTAGCGATATGGGATACGGCAAGCAACGAGGCCGTGGAGCACTTAAATTTTAGTAGGGACAAGCCCCTACAACCCCGCGGTGGGTTCAAATAAAAAACTAAACTTTCTATTATTTTTTTACTAATAATATATATGAAGACCAAAACTAATAATATACATGAAGTCCAAAACTCGTGGAGGTGCGGAGGCGAAGTCTCTGCGAAAACAACGACCGCCGAGGATATACAGAACGAAGGATGGTCGGCCATATATCAAAGTAAAAGGTAAGAAAGCATATCTAAACTTCGGAAAGAAAACAAATGACTTATCAACACTTCAAATCGTTAAGCTATTTATGAAATATTTAGGAAGACCGAAGAGGGCGAAGACGAAGAAGGAAGACTTAAGAAAAGTTCAAAGCTTGTCGGAGATTGAACAGAACACAAGAATGGCTATTCAAGACCACTTAGATAAACTCAAGCAGGAGAAATATGAAAAAATAGAAGCCATAGACAAGAGGGAGAAAGCGGACATTGAAGAAAAAGACCAGGAAAGGAAGAGGCAACACCGCAAAGAATTAGCCGACATACAAGAAAGACAGGATGAAAAGTACAGAGAACTCAGGAAAGAGCAACGACTTAATGAGGAATTACGGAGAACTAAGCAAGGACTATTAACAGCATTTGTCGAAGAAAAAACGCCAAAAAAACACACTCCAAAATCATCTCCAAGCGGAATAACTGATATAACTGATGAAGTAAACAAGCAAGCAAAAGATTTGAAAGACGAAAAGAGAAAAAGAATCATTGACGCTATGTTTACAGAGGGTATGAGATTACAACGAAAAAATACTGGAAAACCTAAACATAACGACATAGTATCCAGTCTCATAAAAGCAGGTATCGATATTAAAATTGTAAAACCAAAAGGCAAAAAGAAAAATTATTCAGAGCCATTGAAACAATGGTTGTACACTCAAAATTTACAGAAAAAATAACTTCTCCTGAGGATGGATGGGACACGCTAGATAAACTTCTAAAAGAAAAGAAAACACCCCAGACAAAACAACCGCCAATACAACAACAAACCCCTAATTCACCCGAGGCTAAACAGCTAATATTTGAGTTGACACAGGGACAAGCACCACCCCCAGAAGTGAAACAACAAGCACCCCCAGATGAAGTATCCGCACAAGATACACAACCTACAACAGACACACAACCACCGACTTTAGAAGATGACACGCAGCAAGATGGAACAGGCAGAGGCTTAATGACGCACGAAATAAATGAGATTATGAAAAAACATAAGTGGTTTCTCGGCACAGTTCCCAGCGACCAGCTCAACGCTTTGATCCCTGAAAGCAGAAAGCGATACGGCTTCATAATGAAGTTAGACCGCCATAATCAAGGAGGCTCGCACTGGATAGCGGTTTGGATTTCTTTGAAAGGAGACAGGGCTGTTGAAGTTTATGACCCGCTAGCCGAATATGAGCCGACTGAACTTTTCCAACATCAAATGAAACAGCTGTTAGATAAAAGCCGTCCTGATAGTTATTTATTAATGAAGGTTAATCAAGTTAAACAACAGAGTGATACCTGCGGATGGCACTCAATGCGGTTTCTTTTAGAGCGGGCGAAAGGAACCCGTTTTAAATTTGCCAGCGGATGGACTGATTTGAAGGAGAAGGAAGCGGAGAAGTTGAAAGCCCAGAACGGGTATGGTTTTGACACATTTATTTAGCACCCCCTCCGTTGTGGTAATTAAAACAAAAATATATATTTTCCTATATATAGTTTTTGAGGTCGTAGGTTCCTACAAATGGATTATCGCGGAGGTAGGAGCTCTAACATTTACTATGTCAATAGCAAAAATAGGATAAACGGCACAGACAGTGATTTCACTCACTCCATCGATATGAAGGGGTTAGACAACCCGACACACTGTAAAATACTTCACATCTATGTGCCGAAATCATATTACTCTGTGGCAAGTCCTTACAACACCTTTACTCTGAGTGAAGATGGCTATGAGACGCTCATTACGATACCCGAGGGAAACTACACAATGAACAACTTAAAAAATAAGCTGGCCGAGGTGCTAACCGCAGACAGCCCCAACCATTACACATACACAATAACAAGCAACAACACGAATACCGACCCAGAAGACGGCAAGTTATTATTTACCGTAGCGGGCAACCTAGGAATTCAACCGAGGTTTATATTTGACACCGAAACTCGTATCCACGAAGTAATGGGTTTTGACCGCGATTCAACATATTTCTTCATCAATAATACGCTGAGGTCTCCAAATGTCATAATCTTGACGGGCGAAAAAATTGTATCTACAGTCGGACCTCATCGGCGAAGGCGATAACCACGTATTACAGGAAATATATACCGCGAATGAAATCCCGTTCGGCTCTATTATCTACGACGGAAGCGGGTCGGAGTATAGCAAAAGGCTGTCCGCTAATTCAAATAATGTGTATCGGTTTTATTTGACTGACGAAAACGACCAACCCATCAACCTCAACGGTTTGGGAGTTGTAATGACATTATTGATTTACCGCGAGACGAATTATTTTAATTTATTTTCGTCATTTTTTAATTTGCTGAAATCTCGTTAATTTAATTATTTATTTTTTTTTCTATTTACAAGATATAGAACCGCAAGCGAAAAAAAGAAAAAATGTCAGTCCAATACGGTGGCGAGCTTGTTCATCAGTCCAAGGAACTGCTTACTGGAAAGTATGAGTTGAATAAACTCAAAGCCGTGAAGGGTCGGCGAATATTACTCTCACAACCGCGGGAGGAAATGAGAGCACATTTGAAATCCCTACTCGCCCTTTGAACCTCGCGAGGTCTGTGTTGCGATTTACTTACACTCCTGCAGCATCTGTGGGTTATAATCGTATTTTTATGGATTGTCTGTGTATGATTAGAACCATTGAATTGAGAACCCGAAGCGGTTTGTATTTGTGTAATCTCCAAAATGTCGGCAACTACACGAAGATTGTATGGAAGCCTGAAACTTGCTATCAAAAATTTATGGCACTTGAAAATCACGGGGCGGGTCAGTCTAGCGGAGGTATGCTTCAAAAGTGTAATGCCCCAACTACATTTGCGGCAAAAGCAACAAGTTATGCTAGAATTAATTCTATGAACACCACGGCAACCGCCGCAGTTGCTGATGTCGACGCACACACTGCTATCGCAACAGGAGGTGGAAATACTTATACTGATCCTGCGGTCAATGCGGCAATTACTTCTCTTGAAGGAAAAATTAACACCGTCAAGAACAACCTTCGTGCCTTATCTACTACCATACAGGCTGAACTGACTGATGCCTTCGACCATCCTGCTATTACAGCGCGCCGTCATAATGACTTGCTCGTTGCTAATGGAACTGGTAATGCTAGTTTTGTTAATGTGGTATATGAAGAAGCAAAGTATTTTGAAGGAGGAACTAATGCGGCTGCTGATCCAGTTATCAATGTTAAACTTCCTTTGGGTATGCTGTTAGGCACTATTTTTGAATTGGATAAGACTATCGGCTTCAATGAAATTCTAGATATGCGAATTGTGTGGGAAGGAACTAACCGTGCTTTCTTCTATGGAACGGATGCGAAGAGTGTTGCGGGCGGAGCTGCTGCGACTATTGTTGGAGCCACTGTTTCAAACTTGAACTTGTTCATGTCCGTTGAAACCGACCCGAATGTCACTCTCCTTGGTGTCCAGCAAAAGATTGCGGGTGAGGGCTTTCCATTTAAAATTGAATACCCTATCTCGTGGAAGCAAAATCTTCAAACAGCTCAGCAAAACTATGTCATTAAGATGAACCGCTCGCAGGGTGAGAGAATTCGTCGCATATACACTTCTGCTTTCAACAACACTGAGAGTGCTAATACCGCTTTTGATAATGATAACAGGGCGGATGCTAAAATTATTACTTATCATACAACACTTGATGGGACCCGCCTTCAACAGTTTGATATTGACACTTCTGAGAATGAGGATTATATGATTTTGAAGGATAAGTTGAAGGGAAGTGCCATTTTGAATTCCGATGTCTATCATTACAACTGGTTCCACGTGGATACTTGGGACAACAACCGCCCGCTGTGTGATAAGGATACCGACGGCTATGAGGTAAGCGGTTTGAGTCTAGATACCGAGAGGCGATATGAATTCGTTTCTACCACCGCGGGAAACAATCTCAATCATTACACTTATGCTATTCTTCAACGAAGCGTGCTTGTTAAGGGAATTGAAATTATTATGTCTTAAACCCCCCCGCAAGGTGATAATTAATTTTTGATATATTTATTTTTTTCATACAATATAGATATCCACAGATGTCCACTCATCAGAGAAATTTAGTCGCTCAAAATCCTGACGGAGACTTTATAAACCTAAAGGTCGGGTATGACGGACACATTGAAACCAATAATATGAAAACCGCTTTCGGCGAAGCATTAACGAGTCAATTAACGCCAGTCGTCCAGGAGATCTTCCCATATACAATAAACACACGAATATGGACGAAGACCGAAACGAAATCTACCGTTTCATTTTCAAGTAATATGGCGGAGTTGAAGACTCAAGCAGACACAACGAGTAATGCGGAGTTAGTAAGCAAAAAAAGAATTAAATACAGAACTGGTATGGGGGTCCTTACTCGTTTCACAGCTCTATGGAATACAGATGAGACTAAGGACTACTATTCATTTATCGGGATAGGAGATAGTGGATTAAATGATGGCTTCTATTTCTATAAAGGTAATCAAGGAATGAATATTATGCACTGTAAAGGTGGTTCTAGCTTCCGCTATAATCAAGCAGTCTGGGATGACCCTTGCGATGGAACAAAAGATATGCCTTTCATAGACTTCACAAAAGTAAATGTATTTCAGATTTCGTTTCAGTATTTGGGATTTGGTGCTATAAGGTTTTATATTGAGAACCCTACCACTGGAGAATTTCAGTTAATCCACACTTTAAGTTATGCTAATTCTAATTTAGGTGTGAGTCTGCGAAACACTTCATTACCATTTTCTGCGGTGATGAGAAATGATAATGACACAGGAATTCAATACCTTAAAACCGCGAGTGTTGGGTTATTTATTGAAGGGACTAACACCATAAACACAAGTATAACGAACGAAGTTGAAGGAACTAAGGCTGCGACTGCTACAGAAGGACCTGTATTCAATATTAGGAATAAAGCATTGTTTGATAGTAGCATAACAAACTATTCAACCGTGTATCCTACATTGATAAGCATCACGAACGAGGATAGCAAAACAATTATCGCAAAATTAGTATTAAATGGAACATTAACAGGAGCGGGTTTTGCTGATGTTGATACCAAATATTCTATTATAGATACAGACTCAAAAGCATCCGCCATAGCTGGTGGCACTACCCTTCTCAAGCTTTATATTACGAGCGGGTCAAGCCAAATACTCAACCTTAGAAATTATGATATTCAATTGTCGCCGAGTGATATTCTAACATTCACCCAAAAACACTTTCTGGAACTGGTGGCGGAAATGTTAATGTTATAGTTAATTTTATTGAAGATCAATAATTAATTTTGTAATATTTTTTTTCTAATATAATATGGTAATATGTTTTATCGTCGTAAGTTATACATCATTGGAGATAGGCGGTTTCTTACAAAAGCATCTATCAAAACCCACATAAGAATACTTATAAGCAAATACGCTGATGGTGAAGTACTGAACCCAGAAGATAGCGATTTCGTCCGAGACCTGATAACCCATAACCCAGGTATAAAAGAATTTGAACCCAGAAGATATCGATGTTGAAAGTAATTTGACCACAGGAAGTAAACACTTTCGTGCGGATGGTAAGCAGTTTTCGTGGAATTGCTGTGTTGACCTCATAGGGCTTAGTGAATCAAAAAAAATGGCGAGAGTGATAAAAGATGCGAGCAGGAATACGATAAGACCGCAGATACAAGAATATCTAGACCTCATGGCTATTGATGTATTTGCGGAACCTAGATACATATGCGAAATAAGTGGCGATATATATGAGCGGGTTGATGTACACGTCGACCACCACTTTGATATCATACAATTCAAAGATATACTTAAACAATACCTTGAAGTTAATAGAGAAGTAGAAGTTGAAGACAACATTTTGAAAGAACCGCACTTTACTAAGTTTAGCGAATTCCACAAACAGAAAGCAATACTGCGAATAATAAAAAAAGAAATCAATATTAAAGGTAGATTATAGATACTTTTTTACTTCATCTTTATTCTTAAAATAAGGTTGTTGAACTAGCCATTCAAGATACTCTTTGTCAATCTTGGCAACATCTTCAATTTTTTTATGTATATATTTTCCATATTGTAGAACTTTATTTGCTTCTTCCTCTTCATTAGGAATTTCTTTTTTTGCTTCGGCTTCACTCATCGTAGGTTGTATATATTACATAAAATTTATTTATTATAATCATAAATACTTTTTCAATTCATCCTTATTTTGAACCCACGGCTGACGGACTAACCATTCAATATATGGCTTATCAATCTTCGCGATGTCTTCTATTTTTTTGCCTTTGTATTTTCCGAAATAAAATGTGTCTTTTGGTTGAGCATTTCTCTTTTCTTCAATTGCTTTTATTTCGTCGTGTATTACCTTTTGAACATCGGCGAGAGAAAACGATTTATTTTCGCTTTCAATTGATAGTTGTTGAAACTTCTCACACAGTCTAGTAAGGTAGACATAGTAGAGTGTATATAGTAGGGAGGAAAAAATTAAATAAATAATATAGGAACTTGGAGGTGCGATACACTTTGCGAGATGTCTGAGTGGATTGTCTTTGTAAAAGCTTACTCCGCTAAACATAATGTAAGCTACGGGGAGGCGTTGAAAAAGGCGAGCAAAGAATATAAGAAACAAAAGGGAGGCAGTGCGGAGTTGTCTGAGGATGTCTATTTGTCGCGGTCAGAACGAAAAGGGGCTGACGGATGGAAGCATGTCGCCAGCAAAGAAAAATCGACTGTGTATGAAAAAGATGGCAAAGCTATTGTAGCATTCAGAGGAAGTGCTGATAAGCGGGACCTGCTAACCGACGTCGCCTTGGTAAAGGGAGTATTAAAAAGAACTCCGAGATATAAAGAAGAGCAGAAGCTGGTTGACGAAGTCATAAAGAAATATGGTAAGGATAACGTAGAGCTGACGGGTCATAGCCTTGGAGAAACGATTGCGAAAGACCTGAGCCGCCAGACGGGAGTAAGGGCGACCACATACAACAAAGGCAGTAGCACGAAGGACCTCATTGAAGGAGTGATTGACCGAGTAGCAGTGAGGTTGAATCCGAAAGGAAAGAGGGCGAAGACCGCGAAGCTGACTACGAACTACCGAACTAAGTACGACCCCGTTTCATTGTTAGGGGCGACAGCGGTAAATACTAAGTTGGTGAAGCCGACGAGGGGCGTTCATACGATTATAAGCTTCAAAGGTAAAGGAGCTAAAAAAATATATCTATAATTGAGCTTAACTTCTTATGCGGAAACCGAGCGGGATGCTGTCGTTATCGTTAATAAACTCGCGGCCCGCCCATTTATTCTCATTAACTTGTTTTTTTATGTTTTGGTTGTGTATTATACTAAAATGCGGGACTTGTTGCTGTTTGCTGTTTCTGTTCATATGTATTTTTTTCATTTGAAAGTCCTTGACATGTTCAACCGACCCACCGCTATCCATCTTATCAAATATAGCGGGGTTGAGTTGCTTAGCCTCCAATCCTTTACCGCGAAAGTGAAAATATTTTTTAACGCCGTTTACCACTTCAATATGAACTCCCTTCGCTATGTGCTTGATGTCGTTTTTGGTCATTCCTTCCGTAAAGGCATCCTTCGTTGTAAATTCTAACATATACAATTTCGGAGCTATCCACGAGGCTCTTATAATTTTATATCCATCGCCTAAATCTTCTCCAATACCTCCTAATTTTTTATTTCCCATATTCTTTACATACTTAGCACATCTCGCGTGTATTTGTAAGCTGTCGGTATCGGTGTAATAGAAGTCGTCGGCGATGCTCCCATTCGGGTTAGCCTCCTTCATATACTTGTACATAATACGACGGCTGTATGCTAGTATGAATGCCCCGTAGTGTGTCGGCTTTGTTATGCTATCTTCTAATATCACTGGATTGCGAGGGAGGCCTGTTAACTACCATAAGTCCTTCCCATCCTTATCGACGAATTTTACTATGTCGGTTATTTGGTTGCGGTTCCAAAATTTCCAGTATTCGTCATTGGTGGTTATATATGCAGTTTTTGAAGGAATTGGCTTTTGTATCATCTTGCCGTATAGACTATTCATAAACAACTTGGCGAGCAAATATTGCGGACTATCTTTCTCCGCATCTTCCTTCACCTTGAACATATCGTCTATGTATTTGGCAAAGACTTGCTCTCCGCGGACGGAGTAGTATCCTTTATGAATGCTGACCGTATAACCCTCGGCTACCATATCGGTGATATCTACACTCGTCAGCCATTGGTCCTTCATATCTTCTAGTCGCCATTTAAGAGAGCCCATGCGGTCTCGCTGTCCGATTCTGGAGTGTAGTATATTTTTCGGAGAAATGTAATCAAGGTTATAGATACCGAGTGGAAGGTTTTGCGGGTCGAAGGGTCCAATCGTTTCTATTATGTCGCCAACCATAAAGTCGTTTAACATCGCAGTTGGATACAACGATACGACATCGGCATCCACGAGATAATCGTCTATGTCGTCAAATGTGGTCTGCTTTTGTAGGTATTGTTCATACTGCTTAGAAATAAACCGCCTCTTAGATGGATAAGTCCTTCCGCCGATAATCACTTTTCTAAAGGCTAACTCTTCCTTTATCTTTGGAAGTCTTACCTCATATTTTTTGTGTATGTATTTTTTCCATATATTGAAAGCTAGGCTTGAAGTTGAGAAATATGATGAAATATTGACTTTATGTGTGGTATAGATAGCAGTGTTTATTTTGTAGTATAACTCCTTCAAACCCATAACATCGTTCTTAAGATATTCTAAGCACTCTTGCCTCGTCTTGGCGTCCATATCCTCCCATCTGCTGGCTTTCGTGTCGTGGTCGAAGTCTCCCTTCATAACGTCGCAACCCATACTTTCGAGATTAGCTTTTAGACTTCCTTGAGTGTGCTTACACATATCCCACATCTTAATATTTTCAAACTCTAAACTGATGATAGAGCCATTATTAATTTTTGATTCCTTAATCTTAATACATCTTCTTATTAATTCTTGGTGTATGAAGTAGTGGTCGAAGTTTGCTCCGTTAAAAGCATTGACATATAATATTGGCGATTGGTCCTTCTTCTTATTTCTTCTGCTTCGTTTAAGTGGTTTTACCCATCCATCCTTTATCTTCTTGCATCGTTCAATTAAAAGGTCAATGAATTTACTTATACAATCTTCGCCAGCTATGTATTGAACACCTTCACGACCTTGTGTGTATCCGACTATGTAGCAATCGTGGATATCGCCGTCCGCTATTTCTTTATTTCTCCAAGTTTCCAAGTCGTAATGAATTATGCTGTCGTTGTTGATGTGGTCTTCTGGGTAGAAGTCAGTCAGTAAGCATCTTTTATCATTTTTTTTAACAGTCTATCTACGAAGTGCTTTCTGTTAAGGTCGCAGGTGTGCTTATTAATATAAACTCTCAGGCAGTCCTCGCATTTCTTTTTAAAACTGTTTTTCTAGTCCGTAATAATGGTTATTTTCTAGAAATATTAGTTTGTCCGCCTCTTCGCAGTCATTAATAGTTCGTACGACGTCCTTTGTTATCGCATTTGTTAATTCGTATGTTTTACCTTCTTTTATGTAATTGTTTAAGATTTCAACTGCGATGGAAAACGGTATAGGCAAATTAGGTTCAAGTTTAAACTCGCTTCTAACATCATTACATGTCTTCTTATTCAGCGGGTGAATGTTGAGTATATCCTTACACAGGAAGAATAAGCAGTTATTGTTTTTACTCGGTGGCGATATCTTTCTCCCCTCTTCAACTTTTTCCCGCTTCTCCTTTTTTCCTTCATAGCATCCTCCGCCGTTCTCTTGAACGAATATTATTTTAACATATTTGATATCTCTTTCGTATCCATTCTCGCCCGCTTCTATGTTGCTTATGTTGAACTCGTTAAGAGCGTCCATAAACTTGGTGTCATATTCGCGGAGTAAGAGAATTAAATGTTTGCTTTTTTAAATAGTGGTCGTATCTTTCCCCAGGTATGGTGCTGTATGTTATAGATACGTGTACATCTGCATTATTCGTCATACCTCGGCTCCTCGCATTTCTGATTGCTGGTATCAATACTTTCTCTTCGAGTAGGTCAGTATCGTAGAAACTAATATTTAGGTCCTTAAATTTGTAGGTTAGAGAGTTCAGACGATTATTTCTTATGACCTTATAATCATATGCTATGAATTCTCGCCGCTTCGCTTCTCGCGTCTTAGCCTCTCGGAGCTTTGCTCTTGTTTTGCTACGGATGTTAGATAAAAGTTCCAGGCGGTTTCTTTTATCTTTCGTTTCAACCTTTCTCAGCTTAGCCTTAGCTTGAAGTAGCTCCACGTGTCTTTTGTTTGGTCTTGGTGGCAGTTGTGGTTTGGACATTTTACAGTTATGTATATCTCTGACTGTTTGAGCCGGGTCCATTTGTGCGTGTCCATTCAGCGCCGTTGTTTGCGTTGACTTTTTGTTGAGATTTTTGGTTTCAAGAGGCCGGAACCTCCACATTGTGCAAAACGGACCGTTTCCGTACCTTGTAGCGGTTACCAAGCCCGTTTTATGGCGCAGCACTTTTTGTTAGGTAAGATACTTTTTCTAAAAATAATTAATTAATGTTTTTACCGTTATTATATGGCGCGTATGTCTTTAGATGAAAAATATTTTTACCGGGACCGAAAAAAAATTAAAGGGGCTTAAACCTGTATTTTACTCAGTCTATCTTCCAACTCTTGTATCTTCCTTTTGTATTCATCTAATTCTTGCTTTTGCTTTAATACTTTTGCTTTTCTTTCCTCCTTCAGCCTTTCTTGGTGGCGGTAGTAGTATGCGAGAGCCTTCTCGTTATTTCTCTTTCATCTTGCTTCTCCTTCGTATAGTTTTGGTCTTGGCATCTTCTATATTATATTATAGTTTATATATTTTTATAAATGTAAAATAATTAATTAAATTATTCCTTCTTGATTTATCTCTTTCGTCTATAGCTGGCTCTTTGATTTCTTATGACGTTGAATTTGATGATTTGGGCTGAATAACCTTTTTTAGGCGGGGCATTTTTCTTAAAAAATGACCCCCTAAAAAAGGTACTTACCTTCTCCTGCTAGCGCTGTAGATGATATGAAGCATTTTCTAGTTAGGTCTAATTTCTCATAGTCCAAAAGTTGGGTCATATTCACTCAAACCATGTGCCTTCTCCATCATTTGACAGCCTATCGAATGGTACCACATCGAAACTTGCGGTCGGTTTGGTTGAACTCGATCGCGAGTAATAATCCCAAGACACAACTGATCAGGAATAAGAATTTCATAGAAAACAGGCTAAACAGGTTAGCCTATTTTCTATGAAATTCTTATTCCGGACACAGTTGTGTCTTGGGATTATTACTCTAGTTACTCGAGTTCACCAAACCGCAAGTTTCGATGTGGTACAATTCGATAGATGCTAGGGAAGGCACATGGTTTGCGTCAATATGACCCAACTTTTGGACTATGAGAAATTGGAGCTAGGCTTCACCCCGCGCGCAGGGACCAGAGGCGTCTTTAAATTTGCACTACTCTGCTTGTGTGTGTGTGTGTGTGAAAGATTCTGCATCTTGTTAGTTTTCTACTTTATGTTTGTTTAGTGACATTACTAGTGTTTTTTTTTTTTTTTTTTTTTTTTTTTTTTTTTTTTTTTTTGCATTCTGAGTTGTGTGTTGGGTTGAGTGGTTTCTGTTGGTGGGGTTTGTCTTTAGCGCTGAAATTTGCTTTCTTTTGTCGACATATCCTTTCTACACTGGGCCAGCCATTAGTCAGATGGTTTTGTTTTGCTGGAGCCTTTCTCACATCTTGGTCGCAATTTCGATAACATGAAAGTATGGGCCATCACCAAAACACCGAGAAAAGAATGACACACGCGTTAAATTACTTTGTGTGCAATCAAGAGAAATGTTTGGGTTTCTCAGCTTTCCTGCTCCTCTGTACATGTGTCGTGTCAGTCAGTGTGTGCCCTTGATCTCGTCTGCCCTTGCACTGTTTGTTCCTTTGCTCTATTCTCCTTTTGCAGTGCCTGTCCCTTCTCTTCTCTCCTTCTCACTTGCTCCATCTCTCGAGCCATGAACGAACAATCAACAAATGTACAGCCGTGACGCATGCTTTGAACGTGTCCGGGATTCAGTCAGGACTTTCGAAGAAACAGAAGCAGCTGCTGGACAAGATGGGCTTGGACCTCCCTGCGCGAAGCTGACGACGAGGCAAAGCTCCTTTGCTTCTCTCTCTCTCTCTCTCTCTCTCTCTCTCTCTCTCTCTCTTTGTACATGTGACTATGATTTGTGTCTGTCTCTGTCTACCTACTGTCTATGCGTCTACGCTTGCATGAACGCTGTCTGTGTAAAATATGAATAGTGTCTATTATGCATGAAGTATGCATGCATATGCATGTGTTATATTGCGTTCGTGAAATAAAAGAAAAATACCTTAGGTATCCCTTCTCTCTCTCTCTCTCTCTCTCTCTCTCTCTCTCCTCTCTCTTTCTCTCTCTCTCTCTCTCTCTCTCTCTCTCTCTCTCTCTTTCTCTCTCTCTCTCTCTGGGTGTGTGTACTTTGTTGTGTCCAGGAGCTAGCGCAACTGTTGCAGGAAATGAATCTCACAACGTCCGAGAAACTCGTCCTCAAGTAGACATATAGTATTACACATGCATATACATATTACATACACACATTACATGAACATATTCTTAGATTGTATGTACGTGCACGTAGTCTCTCTGCCTCGTCTCTTGAAATGATTAGAAAGGATCACACTTACTTACTCACCACTGCGACTATATATGCAGCTTTATAATCACCGTAAAGAATTTTGCTATTGTGTCCAGCAGCTGTGTCACTATTTATTAAGTACAATAAGCATTCACTTCAAGTCGCCGCCTTTTCCTATCCCTATCTTACGGGTCAATTTTCTTTGTGTATAGGGCGCTGAAGAAAAAAGCAAACGAGGTAACCTGCCTGCTTGTCAACTGTTGGCTTGAGGAGAGAGAGAGAGAGAGAGAGAGAGAGAGAGAGACGGAGAGAGAGACAGAGACAGAGAGAGAGACAGAGAGAGAGATACAGAGAGAGAGAGAGACAGAGAGAGAGAGAGACAGAGAGAGAGAGACAGAGACAGAGACAGACAGAGGGAGAGACAGAGAGAGAGAGACAGAGAGAGACAGAGAGAGAGAGAGAGAGAGGCAGAGAGACAGAGACAGAGAGAGAGAGAGAGACACACACACAGAGAGGGAGAGAGAGAGAGAGAGAGAGAGAGAGAGAGAGAAGAGAGAGAGACAGAGAGAGAGAGAGAAAGTGGGTAGGGAGGGGAGGGGGTGGAAATGTGAGAGTGCAACATATCAATGACATTTTGTATATGCAAATTATTGGATAATAATCAACACGCTTATCTATTCAGCGACATGATATGTACATGTGCAGATGCTCATGGTACTTATATATATATATATATATATATATATATATATATATATAACACGCTTATCTATTCAGCGACATGATATGTACGTGTGCAGATGCTCATGGTACTTATATGTATATATATATATATATAATTTATTATTATTATTATTATTATTATTATTATTATTATTATTATTATTATTATTATTATTATTATTATTATTATTGGACACCGTGATAGCCCAGTGGTCAAGTTCTACCATCTGGGCCCTGTCGCCAGTTTGATTCCCGTCGGTGCCACCTTTTCATTGAACGTAACGATCCGTCTGGACCAGTATTTTCATTGAACATACCGGCCCGTCTGGAAGTGTTGGAACTGCCCTTGCGGGGGTGTCATTGAGCTTATCGTCAATTCTTCGTACTCCCCTCACGGGTGAGACGATGGAGGCGCATGTGCAGAAATGCATCAGCCATTGACAGAGAAGCATTATTATTATTATTATTATTATTATTATTATTATTATTATTATTATTATTATTATTATTATTATTATTATTATTATTATTATTATTATTATTATTATTATTATTATTATTATTATTATTATTATTATTATTATTATTATTATTATTATTATTATATTATTATTATTATTATTATTATTATTATTATTATTATTATTATTATTATTATTATTATTATTATTATTATTATTACTATTATTATTATTATTATTTATTTATTTATTCATTTATTTATTCATTTATTTATTTATTTATTTTTATTTATTTTTATTTATTTTTATTTATTTATTTATTTATTTATTTTGCATTCGTTGGCATTGCCCCACTACGGAACTACTGATTCACGCTTTGCAAAACTGGTTGTTGGGCAAACTGACTGTTGCTGCAAGCAGTCGCTGGTTTTTTCAATCCATCCTTGGTCTCACCCCACTACGCCTGCATGTTGTGCGAACTGATGCTGCAAGCAGGCGGCGAAGCCGGCCTCAACGCCAAGTGCAGCGGTCTCCTTCCAGCCAGCCAGCGCAGACGATATCAAAGAGGTCGCCACGTGAATGACAGTGATAATAACAATAACAATAACATTAGTAATTATGATAATCTCGTTCCAGCTAGCTAGCGCAGACGATGTCAAAGAGGTAGCCACGTGAATCACAATAATAATAACAATAACAACAATAACCACAATATTAACAACAATATACAATAATGACAATAATGTCACTGATAATAATTATAATAATCTCGTTCCAGCTAGCCAGCGCAACGACATCAAAGAGGTCTCCACGTGAATGATAATGATAATAACAATAACAATAACAAAGACAATAATGACAGTAATGATAATGATGATGATAATTATGATAATCTCGTTCCGGCTAGCCAGCGCAGACGATATCAAAGAGGTTAGGTTGCTACAAGAAAATATAAATAATAACAATAATAGCAATGATGATAATGCTTACAATAATCTCCTTCCAGCTAACCAGCGCCGAAGGGATTAAACAGGTCGCTACATGAGGGCCATTTCATAAAGAATAGTTTATCTCCGCGAAATGTTCACGGAATTCACGCACTTTTTTTTTTTTTTTTTTAAATTTTAATTTCCGTCAAAAGTTTTGCTCATGATGAGGATTTTCTCCCTTCTCCCTCTTTCCGAGGATGTCTAAGGAAGTTTCTCTTCAGAAGTACAATAGCTATCTAAAAGCGCTTCGTCTTTGTTGCTACTTCGTACGTACAATGAACAACGGCTTTGGCAGTTCCTGCTTTTGATTCTTAGTGAAGCAGCTCGTTTGAAAGCTCATGCCAAGAGCTTTCTAATGAGCTGCCACATAGGTCTCACGAGAAGTGGTTGAGCACGAAACGCTTGAAGTCCTAGTTGATTCCACTGAAGTAGCAGGAATTTCTCTCAGCTTCCCAGCCGCCCTCTCGGGAAAGATATCTCAGCTAGCTTTTCCGAAGACAATGATGTAGTAAGAACTCTCTCTCTCTCTCTCTCTCTCTCTCTCTCTCTCTCTCTCTCTCTCTCTCTCTCTCTCTCTCTCTCTCGCTCGCTCGCTCGCTCGTGTGGCAGGCCAAGCAGCTGTGGGCTGCCAAGGAGATCCAGGAGCACGTGGTCGCAATGCGGCGCGCGCCTCCGCCGGCCAAGCACGTGGTGTTCTTTCCCACGCACAGGTCAGCCACCCCCCCCCTCCCTCTCTCTCTCTCTCTCTCTCTCTCTCCACACAAACACACACGCACACGTGTGCGCGCGCGCAGGTCCTAGAAAGGAAAAGAAAAGAAAGGAAGAAGAGAGACGAAAATTAATGGCGTCTTGCGCGTGTCTATGGAACAGGCGGACAGCAATTCGCTGGTGGCGCTGCTGTATGAGAAGCTGAAGCAAGAGCGTATCAGCTGCTGGGTACGCAGACAGCAAACTGCACTTGCCAACTAATGCGAATGCTCGCCTGTTGACGTTGTTGCATGTTTCCCTGCACTGCATGGCAAAGCTTATTAGCGACAAGCGTGCTTGTGCTTTTTGTTTTGTATTCTTCCTGCTGTTATGGCTATCCTTGCTCTCTTCTTGTGTTTCAATGTTTCCTCATGTGTTCCCTGTTGCTTTCTTTCTATAATGTTTGACTGTCTGTAAAGTTTTCGTCCGTCGGTTAGCAAGCGGTACAAGTCAGGAAGTGTGCAAGATGGGAAGCTTGTGCTGGCAGGTGGACCAGCAGGGAGGACAGCGAGTCGACGCGATCGGCATGCTCAAGGTGCAGCGCAGGGGAGGAGGAGGAGGAGGAGGGCGAAGGGGAGAATAAGGAGGGAGGAGGAGAAGGAGAAAGAGAAGGCTAAGGAGAAGGAGAGGTATGAAAAAAAGGAAGCAAGCAAGGAAGCAAGTAAGAAGGAAGGAGGAAGGGAAGGAAAGTAAGGAAGGAAGGGGATCCGAAAGAAAGGAAGGAAGAAACAGGAAGAAAAAGAGGAAGGAAAAGAAAAATGAAAGGGGGAAAGAAAGATGTAAGGGGGGGGGGGGGGTGTCAGTCTGAGGCCAGCAGGCAGGCAGGTAGGCAGGTCCCACATCAGGTGTGCGG
>WBZZ01003097.1:137500-140000 GCA_019918135.1 Paulinella micropora | reverse complement strand
AGATATAGATAGATAGATAGATAGATAGATAGATCCATGGATGGATGGATGGATAAATGGATATATAGATAAATAGAGAGGAAACAAACAAGAGAATAATAGAAGGGATAGATAGATGGATGGATGGAAGGATGGATGGATGGGTGGGTGGGTGGGTGGATAGAAAGATAAAATGATAGATAGATATATAGATAGATAGATAGATAGACAAATAGATAAATAGATAGATAGCTAGATAGAGATAGATAGATAGATGAGATATCGACTAATGTCAGAAAAAGGAGCTTCTGATTTCGTCAACCAAGGAAGTCTGTGGGTAAAGTATTAACCCGATGCCCAGCTAAGCCGTGATGTTTGCACGGAAGGGACTGATACAGGCGATACCAAAGCTCCCTAGTACCAGGCGGGGCCAGGGCTCGTTCCATAAAGCGCCCCTTGCAGAACGAGCTCCCACCTCCATTACAGAGGACCCAGTAAGCAGATGGAGTTTCGAGACTATTCGACAATATAGTATAAACCGACAGAGCACTGTGGGTTTTATTCCGGGCTCACCAAGCGAGAAAGGGCGCCCTGAGGGAACAGGATTGTGCTTCCCGTCGCTATTTCGGCATGTGACTTATAGGCGTATGGCTAGGCACACATAAGGCACCCCACCACGGGCCCAGCACACCCACACCATCCCCTAATTCTCTGTCTGTCGACAGATGGCACCCATTTCAAAAAACCAAGCCCAAGGGAGGGTCAGTGACACCTCAAGTGGCCTTGGTACACTCTGTGGAGTAAGTGATGAGATCAACTGATGAGATATCGACTAATGTCAGAAAAAGGAGCTTCTGATTTCGTCAACCAAGGAAGTCTGTGGGTAAAAGTATTAACAGATAGATAGATAGATAGATAGATAGATAGATAGATAGATAGATAGATAGATAGATGGGTAGATGGGTAGGTAGGTAGGTAGATAGATAGATATGTAGATGGATATATATATATATATAAATATATATATATAATACATATATATATATATTATATATATATAATATTGGTAGATGGATAGATAGATAGATAGATAGATAGACGGATTGATAGGTAGGTAGGTAGGTAGGTAGATAGATATATAGATAGATAGATAGACAGATAGATAGATAGTTAGTTAGATAGATAGATAGATAGATAGATAGATAGGTAGGCACCCCCATCAGATGAGAGAGAGAGAGAGAGGCATACATACATACATAGAAACATACATACATACATACATACATACATACATACATACATACATGACATACATACATACATGACATACATACATACATGACATACATACATACATACATACATACATACATACATACAGACATACATACATAACATACATACATACATACATACATACATACATACATACATACATACATACCCATACATACATACACATTTTCACATACATAACATACATAACATACATACATACATACATACATACATACATACATACATACATACATACATACATACATACATACATACATGACATACACGACATACATGACATACACGACATACATGACATACATACATACATACATACATACATACATACATACATACAAACATACATACATACATACATACATACATACATACATACATAGGTACGGTATGTTATGTATGTATGTATGTATGTATGTATTTATGTATGTTATGTATGTATGTTATGCATGTATGCATGCATGTATGTATGTATGTATGCATGTATTTATGTATGTATGTATGTATGTATGTATGTATATAGCAGATTGAGTGGTTTGGGTGTCACTGGGGGAGGCGTACATAAATAACATAAATACATACATACATACATACATACATACATACATACATACATACATACATACATAAATACGTAACATAGATAGATAGGTACGTACCAGAGGGAGATACATACATACATACATACATACATACATACATACATACATACATACGTAACATAGATAGATAGATACGTACCAGAGGGAGATACATACATACATACATACATGCATACATACATTTATACATACATGACATACACGACATACATGACATACATACATACATACATACATACATACATACATACATACATACATACATACATACGTAACATAGATAGATAGGTACGTACCAGAGGGAGATACATACATACATACATACATACATACATACATACATACATACATACATACATACATACATACATACATACGTAACATAGATAGATAGGTACGTACGAGAGGGAGAGGTTTGGGTGGGGCTGGCAGAGGCATACATAAATAACATACATACATACATACATACATACATGCATACATACATACATACATACATACATACATACATACATACGTAACATAGAGAGGTTTGGGTGGTGCTGGGGGAGGCGTACATAAATAACATACATACATACATACATACATACATACATACATACATACATACATACATACATACA
>WBZZ01003097.1:107500-110000 GCA_019918135.1 Paulinella micropora | reverse complement strand
CTACTGAAAGGATAGTTTACCGGTGCGCTTCGCGCACCAAACCCCGCCAGCCCCACTTCGTATCACTTTTTGGAGGGCCGCCCCCCCCCCCCCCCTTCCCTTCGACAGGGTACGTTGAACTACCGGAGATGCCGCAAAGGGCGCCTGGTGGCAAAAAACCTCAATTTTCAGGTGTGGGTGCCACCCGCGACCAGAACGGGTACGTACAGTCGCAGGGCTCCCCCGGACCCCCCCTTTCCCTTCGACAGGGTACGTTGAATTGCCGGAGTTGCCGCAAAGGGCCCCTGGTGGCAAAAGACCTCAGTTTTCAGGTGTGGGTGCCACCCGTGACTAGAACGGGTACGTACAATCACAGGGCTGGGGTTCCCGGGGGAGTGCCCCCCGGACCCCCCCTGCCCCGTCGACAGGGTACGTTCAATTGCCGGAGGCACCGGCAAGTACTGCCAAAAAACAAGAAAACTTGGCATTCAGGACACTCCCCTAACGCAAATATTTGCGTGAATTCCAAAAAAATTATACCAGCATCAAGATCGAGTCTATATCTAACCACCCTGTCAATATGAGCTCCCAACTCCTCCTGGTTCCCACAAACCATGATTTATTCCGATGGGGGGTGCAAAAAAAGGCTAAAAAAGCAAGGAATTTTAGCATTCAGGACAGTCCCCTAACGCAAATATTTGCGTGAATTCCAAAGAAATTATATCAGCATCAAGATCGAGCCTGGCGCTAGCCACCCTGTCAATATGAGCTCCCAACTCCTCCTGGTTCACACAAACCATGATTTATTCCGATTGGGGTGCGAAAAAAAAGGAAATTTGGCATTCAGGACATTGCCCTAACACAAATATTTGCGTGAATTCCAAAAAAACTATGTCAGCATCAAGATCGAGCCTGGGGCTAACCACCCTGCAAATATGCGCTCCCAACTCCTCCTCGTTCCCACAAACCATGATTTATTCCGACAGGGGTGCAAAAAAAGGCCAAAAAAACAAGGAATTTTGGCATCCAGGACACTGCCCTAACGCAAATATTTACGCGAATTCCAAAAAAACTATACCAGCATCAAGATTGAGTCTGGGGCTAACCACCCTGCAAATATGAGCTTCCAACTCCTCCTGGTTTACACAAACCATGATTTATTCCGACGAGGGTGCAGAAAATAGGCTAAAAAAACCAAGGAACTTTGGCATTCAGGACACTGCCCTAACGCAAATATTTGCGTGAATTCCAAAGAAATTATATCAGCATCAAGATCAAGTCTGGGGCTGGACATCCTGCAAATATGAGCTCCCAACTCCTCCTGGTTCACACAAACCATGATTTATTCCGATTGGGGTGTGAAAAAAAACAAGGAAGTTTGGCATTCAGGACAGTCCCCTAACGCAAATATTTGCATGAATTCCAAAATCATATCAGCATCAACATCGAGTCTGGGGCTAGCCACCCCGCAAATATGAGCTCCCAACTCCTCCTGGTTCCCACAAACCATGATTTATTCCGACAGGGGTGCGGAAATGGGGTGGGGAGTGGGGGGTACACAATTTTCATTTTCCCCCTCCCCCCAAACCCCCCACCCCCTTCACCAACACCTTTCAGGGATAATAATAATAATAATAATAATAATAATAATAATAATAATAATAATAATACTATATCTGAGGCGTACTGATGCAGCTAATGGCATATCCTCAACGGACATAAGCCTCCAATACCCTTGTTCGAGGTCCTCCACCCCCCCGTGTCAGTCTCTCGCCTGATGATCGGGGCCACCGATGGAGCTCCTGAGGGCAAGACTGCACTAAGCCGAGGTTATTCAATAATAATAATAATAATAATGATAATAATAATAATAATAATAATAATAATAATAATAATAATAATAATAATAATAATAATAATAATAGTGCTTCTCTGTCAATGGCTGATGCATTTCTGCACATGCGCCTCCATCGTCTCACCCGTGAGGGGAGTACGAAGAATTGACGATAAGCTCTAATGACACCCCCGCAAGGGCAGTTCCAACACTTCCAGACGGGCCGGTATGTTCAATGAAAATACTGGTCCAGACGGATCGGTATGTTCAATGAAAATACTGGTGGCACCGACGGGAATCGAACTGGCGACAGGGCCCAGATGGTAGAACTTGACCACTGGGCTATCACGGTGTCCATAATAATAATAATAATAATAATAATAATAATAATAATAATAATAATAATAATAATAATAATAATAATAATAATAATAATAGTAACAATATAACTCGCACCTTGAACATGCGATTACACATTATAAGAATACGATTACCCCCCCCCCCCCCCCCAAAAAAAAAAACAAAAAAAACAAAACAAAACAAAACAACAACAACAACAACAACAACAATAACAACAACAACAACAACAACAGCAACAAGAACAACAACAACAACAACAACAACAAAAAAAAAGAAAAAAAAAAAAAGAAAAAAAAAAAGAAAAAGAAAAAGAGGAATGGCAGAAGG
>WBZZ01003097.1:60000-75000 GCA_019918135.1 Paulinella micropora | reverse complement strand
CAGAGAGCTGCTGGCGGATGAAGTGGTTCTGCATACTCTTGTGATATGTCTATATTAATATCACTGTGAATAATTGCGCAAAGGATATGGGGTGAAAGTAGTCAAGTAAATATCAATACTGTTCAAGTTTCGATAAAGCAAACATAGAATGGCTCACTAGGCTCAGGAGCTTGAAAAAAGTGTGCAGTGTGAGTTTGTATTGTTTAAGTGCATGCAATTGCCAATTAGTAATTTCTGTTACCAATTGGCAACGTTTTTCCGTACACTTTTTTGAAGAATTATTATATTTTGCAGTTTCTGGGCTCAATAAAGCATAATTGACTGCAAGTTGAGAAAAAGGCACTTGACTGAGCCATCCTATTTTGGGGATTTTTGCATTTTCTCAAAAAGTATGGAGGTAGGAAGCTGTGTTTCTGCTCTTTTTTTTAAGTCACTGGCAGCGTGGGTTCACAAAGAAAATAGTGGAAAGTAACATCAATATAATTTGGTTCATGTTCTCATGAAAAAAAGATATTGAAACAGCTACTTCTATATGTATTGTCTTTCCAATTATAGATAATTTTATTTTTATTACAAGTGGATATTATTTGGTTGGAGAAGAGCATGCCGTGACTAGTTTTTGGTTTTTGTTAGACAGCGCAGGCAAAATACATGGAGATTAGATATTTCTGTTCAGATAGACAAGACACCTTAGCAAACGAAGACAGAAAGGATGTGGGAGGAGCATAGTTTTGTTTTCGTTAATTAATTCTGAAGCCAGAAACGCGTGACTCCTAACAGTTTACATTACACAAACGCTTTCTTCTGTCACATTAATATTTGTACATACACATGCGCCCATAGGTAAGAAAGCATAGGAAAGAGATGATGAAAAAAGAGCAGTATGATTGTGTGCACACAGCTCGAATAGAAACAGAATACAGCAAAACTTGTATTTGTCACAACATAAAGCAATTTATGTCATTCATAATCCCCCACACTTTTTTGTTGCTTTGCCAGCTAACCTTGAATTCTGTGTGTGACGCCTATGTGATCTATCTCGTTGGTTTCATATGTTGTTGTGTATGTGCAGAGAATTCAAGCAGACAGAGCACGCATTTCGTGTGTTTTTGTGCAATCCATTTTTCTGTGTTTTGTGTGTTTCTGCTGTTATTATGAATTATTTCACATGTTGTCACAAGCTTGTACGTCCACCACCCATGCATTTGTGTGTGTGTGCGAGTCTTTTATCACATCACATGTGCATGACACACTGAAAATAGAGAGAAATATATTCAAGAAAGTCATGTTTGAGAAAATAAAATCAAGAAAATAACATAACAACTTGCTTTTTTTTCACTACATAATCACTGTGTACGTGTGCTCTGTTCTATTTCCAGCTTGCAACATTGCTACGTGTTTGCCTGCCCACTTCCACACTCACGTTACCCTTGCTGTGTACACAAACATGTTTTGTTTGCTGACCAACGATATTTTTTTCTTGTGTTTTGCCCCCCATTTCCACATACTTTGTCCTACTTATTAGTGATGTTATCATGCATGTTTACTTTTTATATTTCGTTTGTGCTTGCAATCACCCTCGAGATTGCCAAATATGTTTGCATGTTCATCGCTTCACATTCTATTTCTGACATATATAGTTTTATTTGACAAAAACAAGTAATATAAAATTGCTTTGTGAAGCACATGGTTTTGTTTTCGTTTTTTGAGTTCTTTACATTTTCGAAAAACCAAATAATGTTTGTTTTTATTTTTGTTGTCGTCCGTGTCAACTCACAACATCACGGAGATAAATTAGTTGCTGTTTTCATTTCATAATCTCATCTGAAAGGAAGCTGTTTTTTGTTGTTTGTATTTAATACTAATTCGCTATTGCAATCTATGCGCTCAAATATTAGCTCTGATTCTGAAGATAATAACATGTCAATTTACAAAAGTCTTGACCAATACTAGATAATCATTTTTCCACATTGTATTCAAAAAAATATAATTTTTTCAATTCTTATTTTTTCAAACAAACTCAGTTACCAATTGGCAACAGCATTTTTGCAACCAGTACTACGACTGAGTGACCAGACTCACTACACCATCATATTAATTTTTTTTTTTAATTTTTACAAGTTTCGGGTCCGGTTATTAATAATATAATGAACTTTTAATATTTTTATATAATTTTTTTTATTTTTTCCTGCTTCTGAAAGAAATTATTTTTCATTGCCAATTGGCAATCATGCGCATGCACTTAAACAGTATTAATTAATATACAACTCTTCAAGTAGGCAGATATATACAACGAACTCTTATTAAGAACACTATCTATGGCTGCATTGAGTCCTGACTCTGAAAGAGCAGGTGAAATACCAGTAAATAGCAGAGCGTTCACCGTAGGCTTCGTTTATTTACGTAATTTCTTACTCGTTGCAGACTTAGATGCAACTTACGATCGAGAGTGAATCGTAGATTGTGAGTCTCCAGTTGTTAAACTGATAGTGTCTTTGTTCCAAGCTAAATTGTGAGTTTGTATACGACTCTTCAAGTAGGCAGATACAAGGAACTGTTATTATTGAGAACACTATGGCTGCATTGTTTTTCGTCACTCGTGTTATCCTTGTTTTTCGTCACTCGTGTTATCCTTGTTCGAAAATTTACCGCGACGTGCGTGTTTCACTGAAAATCAGTAGAAAAAGTAATAGAGTGGGGGAAAAGTTCCGAAAAGGCAATAGTTGATATTTTCTAAAAAGAAATTTAACTTCATCGTTTGAGATCATTTCTGAACGGAATCGAAAACTAGTTATTAATAGTGAAGTCGAAACGTCGTGCAGAGGAGAATCTAATGAACCAGTCAAAAAAAATGAATTGTTAACTGTGCTCAGTCTGATAGCTCCCCCCCCCCCCCCCCAGACCTAACGGTTGAGTTGAGTTGCGTACAGAATAAGTGATTAACTAACGAAGTATGATGTCATGCAAAAGAAATATCAAAAAGGGAAAAGAGAGGATGAGTCTCTTAAACTATAGGAGAATATATTACTAAATTAAAGAATGATGCGTCTATGATTGTGCGATGCTGATGATGATCAGCCGGGGCCGGATATCCCTAGTATCCATATGCATGATTCGCAGCGGGACTGTGACATGTACAATTGAGGCGCAGTAGCGAGCGGTGATATCGGGTGGCGATATCGAGCAGTAGAAAATTAGGTGGCAGTGTATCACACAGCCTATCGCGAGATGAATTAATTAAGCAGGAAATAGGCTCATGCCGTGCCGATATACAGATATAGTCACTGACTAGAGTCAATGATCGTTGATCTGCAGGCACAATTGCAAGAGTACTCATGATCACAAGAGGCTATCAAGGACGTACAATGATACGCAGGTCATGGCGTAATTCTTCTACGTATATACTAGTTCTAGTATTTACTAGCTAAAGTAGTACTACTGTACTAGTGACGATGACGGGTACCGGTCATGATCATGATCAAGTGAGAAACGTTGACGTCTGCATCTAGTGCCTGCGCAACCTACTAGACTGTTACAATCCCCGAAGATAGCTCAATAAAAAGTCGGTAATACAACCAGACACAAATCCCCAAAAGAGAATGATGTCTCGTTATATTAGCTCAGTGAAGCCGAAAAGAAAACGGCAACAGACCAAGGTTAAAATGGCATTAGGTCAAATCCGGCCAAACGATAGTGAAAATAATGGGGAAAAACTAGGTGCACCTGACACCAGAAAAAGGGTACTTTTTACCGGCTATCCGGGGGGTGATGCCTACAGTACCCCTTCCCGTTTTTATGACGGAAATATGCAATATTTTCGTCATATAAATGCTGATTTCTTTTCTGCACAAACGCTACGGGGTGTCGCAACTAAGTGCATTAACCCACGGATAGACGGTGCAG
Source organism: Paulinella micropora (assembly GCA_019918135.1). Lineage (NCBI taxonomy): Eukaryota > Cercozoa > Imbricatea > Euglyphida > Paulinellidae > Paulinella > Paulinella micropora. The sequence continues at coordinate 71,097 of WBZZ01003097.1, read as the reverse complement.
TGGATATATAAGACGCATACGCCAGACACGAGTCAACTATAAATCTCCAGCCTCGTTTTTGTAAATAAAAACTCCTCCTTCCACACTTGTTGTCCCCCCCCGTAACTTAATTCTGAGGCAGTATGTCAAGAACAAATAGTATTACTATTGCAATAAAAGCAGCGTTATAATTTTTCTCCTTCTCCAAAAACACTTCCGATCAGTAAATACATTGTCTTTTAATAACATACCCTTGTATTCAATCGGTTACCTTAATATAGTACTAGGGGGCCAGACCTAATAACTATATCCAAAGCCGGGGTGAGTGAGCCCGACCATGCGATATGCCGACACAAGTAGAGACGGACCGTGCTGGTATGACGATATTAAGTATATCCAAAGAAAAAAATTTAATATGTCTACTATGAGAACATTTTTTGAGAACATCACCCTGGATACTTGAAGCAGGGTCGTACCAGGAACACCATCGCTAAACTCACAAGCGATCCCCTTATACGGTGTCGTATCCATTTGCCGATTGACCCTCGCACTCATGTGTTGCGATAAAAATGCCAAGTAACAACAATGGTATAAAAACATTTTAATAAGACATGATCTGACATGGGCACTATGAGATTAATCCACATGCAGCTTTCAATGTCCGACGCGTGATAAAAGAAAAAAATGTCACTTACTGCCTTCGTCGCCTTGCGCGAACCCCTTTGCCAGGTGGCGGGCCGCCAACAAAAGTCAAGTCAAACTTCGACTCCTCCAGAATGTCCCATATTTTGTTAGGGATGGCGCCCAAAGATAAGTCAAAAGGAATATCAAGCACTCCTCTAGGCAGTGACTGAATAGTCCACGCAGTGTGGTCTTTGTCTCGAAGGGTAATAGTATCATCCCATGTCTCGAGATTTTTCGCGTCTTTGTACACCGGTAAATATTGTCTAGCTTTTGGATCCTCAACAGGGTCCATGCTTCTCCAAAAATGGAGCACCGGTTGTATTGTTTTTGCTGCTAAGGATCTCTTCGATGTCCGTGCTGCCCGTGTAGTCTGCGGGACCGCCACAGCTCGCATGAGATAAAGATCTGAGAGAGTATCATCGGCAACATGAGATTCTGCCGGTCTCAACAGATAAAAAGCGTCTCGGACCCACTTGATGGCCGCAATCGCCTCTCCTTCCTTCCATCGCACATGTCGAATGTCCACATTACCCGCGTTCGGGTTAGTGTCCTTCTCCCCTCCTCCTCCATGGACATCCGTCGCTCGCGTCGATCTCGCCACCTTCCTCGGTTGGTCGAAGATGAGATCGTTTTGCGCTCTCCTCCTCTGCGCCTCCGTGAACTTCTCCTTCGTACCGCCGCGGACTATGGGGGCTTTAGACTGAGTCCCCGCCGCGCTTTTGCGGTTTGAGTCTTCCTTACTCTCCTTCTCGGTCTCCTCCTTCTCCGTGACCGGTGCCCGATAGGCATTCTCCTCCTCTAAGGTATCCTCCTTCTGTATAGGCGGTACCTCTTTGAAGTCCTCCTTCATCCGTTTCAACGCCTCCTCAACGGATTCATCCTCAAGTAAGAAGGGGTCATATTTGATCAGCCTTCGAACATTCACAATCTGCACCTTCCCTCTACCCCTGATCTTATAATTCAGAGGTCCCATCTGTTCCATGATCTGGTATGGTCCTTTCCAGTGGGTAAACAGCTTAGAGCTAACCCCCTTAGGGACTTGAGGATGGTACAAGAGTACAATATCCCCAACCTGGAAACGGACTTGATCTAAGTGCGCTTGTCGCACTCCTTGTGCGTCAGTCTTTCTGCGCTCCGCCTCCCTGTGCGACCGCAACTATTTGTTCCGCCTCCATCTTCGCTCTTAGACTCATCCCGAACAACTCATCCTCATCTGCCCAAGTGTCTTTTGGATGCAGAAGTGAGGTTGGGATATTAGGCTCTCGGCCGTAAACCAATTGATATGGCGAGACTGAGCTGGCTCCTCCTAATGCCGATGAGGGTAGACAGTTCATTGCAAAGGCAAATGAAGGTGCTGCCTCCACCCAGGCTCTCTGATTCTCCTTCTTCATACAGTACATCTTAAGCGAGGCTTTGAGAGGTCTATGTACCCGCTCGATCTTGCCATTCGCTCTCGGGTTATAGGCAGTAACATATTGCCATTTCATCCCGTAGTACTTAGATAGTCTGTCGATGACTTCATTATTAAAGTCAGAACCTCGATCAGAACATATCTTTCTAGGCACTCCGATCTGCGAGACGATCCTATCGATCAGAGCCTCCGCAGTTGTCTTGCCTGTAGCGTCCTTAACAGGAACAACCCAGACATAATTGGTGGCTCGATCTATTGCGGTAAGAAGGTATCTGTACCCTTTTGCCGATTTGGGGAAAGGTCCCACATGATCGATGTGTAAAAATTCAAACATCCCGGCGTGTAACGGGAATGTACCGATCAGGCCAAAGTTCGCCTTCAGCGGTGTCTTTGTGGTTTTGCATGGGATGCATGCGTCCACTTCCCTGTCTATCTCCTCCTTCATCCCTTTCCACCAAAATCGCCTCGCTATGAACCAATGAGTTCTTTGTCGACCCGGATGTGCCAGTAAGGGGCAGTTATGGGCTGCAACATATATAAAGCGCCTCAACTTCTCTGGTACCCAGAGAGTCCATTTGTCAGGCTGTGATGCAAATTTGCCATGCTGGCCCTTGTACCACAATAGCCCATCTCTCCACGCCATCTCCTTCATCTGATCTTTGATCTGTGGAGTCTTTTTAAGCTCATTAGGGTTCTTGTATAACGTTATGAGCTCCTTGAACTCCGGATCCGTCGCCTGTTGCTGCCTCCACGCGGTAGGCGAGGCGATATGAATAGTACCGTCCTCCAACCTTACTCCTACCCTTTCCGGTCTTCATCAAGCTCGCTTCGATTTTCCTGTGGAGGTTCAGTACAGACCTCAGTCGTCTCCTCCTCTTCTTTTATATTCGCCTTCGCGTTCTCGTATGCCTCATAAGACCACTCAGCGTCTTCGAGAACATGCGCCTCACAGCATATGCCATGCTCCGGGCCTTGAGGACTATATCGTAGACCCGTGCGGTCATAACGAACGCCTCTTGCCATCTGCATCGCCTCTATGTGGCTCACCTCGTATACCTTGTCCGTGGACAGGTCCATTATCTCCACTGATGATACGAGAGCCGACACCTCCGACTGAAACTCTAGCCTGGAAAGGCTATCAGCGACTACGTTTCGCTTTCCCGGTAAGTAGACCATCGTGAAATTGAAACATGACAAGAAAGCTTGCCACCGCGCCAAACGGCCAGTTTGTTCATGATTCATCAACCAAAGAAGGTTGTGATGATCGGTCCTAACCGTGAATAGAGGTCCTCCCCACAAGTATTCTCTGAGCCTCTTAAGAGCCCATACTACTGCCAACGCCTCCCTCTGTCGCGTGCAGTAATTTCGCTCCGCCGCACACAGCTTTCTACTAATAAACATGATCGGGCGCAACTTTTTCTCCTCATCTTCCTGTTGCAGCACCGCGCCAATCGCAAACTCAGATGCATCCGTGTCGACTACGAACGGTTTCGTAAAGTCGGGCATCATAAGTACTAATCCGCCGTCCTTGGGATCTTTGTAAATGATATCTTTGAGCGTATTAAACGCCTGCAAAGCCTCCTCATCCCACTTCTCAAAGTCTCCAAAATCAATCATCTTCTCCAGCTTAGCCCGAGTTGCACCCCAATCGGGTATGAACTGGCTGTAGTACTGTGCCATCGCAAGAAAAGAGTGTAACTCCGTGCGATTCTTTGGCAACTGTCTACTCATGATCTCCTCCCTCTTTTCGCGCGATGTCGAGACCCTATTATGAGAAATCTCGTAACCCAAATACGTCACACTTGTCCTGGCAAGCTGACATTTCTTTAGGTTGCATTTCAGGCCAAATGCTCCGATGCGCCTGAAGACATCTGACAAGTGATCGATATGCTCTTCCATTGTGTTAGAGTATACGATGATGTCATCGATGTAACAAAATGCATATTCTCCCGCCTTCTGTCCTCTCCTTCTCATAAAACCATCCTCCGACTGGTCGTCATATTGACCGCTCAACATCTTCTGCATCGCCTTCTGAAAGAGCCCCGGGGCCTGTTTGAGTCCCATTGGAAGCACCTTCCACTGGTATATTTCCATACCCACAACGAATGCAGTCAGCCATCTGGATTTCTCGTCCAGTGGTATCTGCCACAAGCCGTTCTTAAGGTCAATGACCGAATAGAATTTAGCATTCCGCAGCACCCTTCTGCCTTCTTCTAAGGTCGGCAGAGGATTTCTCTCTCTGCACCTTATTCACACGGGCATAATTGATCGGCAAGCGCCATTCTCCTCCTGGCTTAGGGACGATTTTCGGTTGAGAGACAATTGGAGATGTAGATCTCTCAATAAAGTCCTCATCGAGCAACTGTCTCACATTCTCCTCCGCTATTTTTGCCTCATGTATGCTCAAATTTGCCCTCCGTGGTGCCGGAGATGGCTCCGCACCCGGTATCTTGTAAATGACAGCAGTGAAGTCATCCGACTTTACACCACCTGCCCGAGGAGGGTCGAAAATTTCTCTGTACGCCTCCATCTTAGCTTTGAGAAACGCCTTCTCTCTCTCCGAACCCACTCCTTCTTCTAAAATTTTCCGCGCCGCCGCTTGGAAATCTTCCTCCGACATCTTCTTATGCTCCTTGAGGGGCGCTAAGTCCTCCTCCAAACTCAAATCTTCCTCGGACAAATCGTCTAGTCCCGTTCTTTCATACGTGACTGTGTCCGGCTCATCATCATGACCCAGCCCGACAAGCATATCAATAAGGTTCGCGTATTGTATCGGAGCCTTACGGGTGTAGAAACCATCAAGGCATGTGAAAGCTTGAGGTATCAATTTCAACTTGTCCTGGGCTCTGAGCTTTTGCTTGTATGCACTGCTCTGCTCCCGAGACCCGAGTCGACAAGCCACCACTAACTGTTTCTTGCGACAAGGAACAGGTATAGGATGATCAATAAGCCGGTCCCTTATCTCCTGTGCCCAGATCGCCTTCTCATTGTATGGCAGAATGACAGTATACGGCTTGTTACTCTCAAATAGAGTCCGTAGACACTTTTTCACTTCAGTTAATGAGCGCGGCCAGGTAGGCACATCGCCCCAAAAGTTCGTGATAAAAGTTTTAATGTCATCCGCTGGAGTATCGGGGATACGCCCCTTCCTCCTTGGCACAAACGCCTCTCTCTTCTCATCTGACACCTTCGCATGGTAACAGTAGCCATTAGTAATATGGACATCTGCCCCGCCACCTTCTGCGAATCTGGCCAACGACGGGCACTGTTTCGCAACACATATTATCTTCTCATTACGCGCTACACTAAGTCATCAATAGACTTTCTGTCCCATGCGGGAATCGTAACCGTATACGCCTGCATCTCCGTCTCCCAATTGTCGGTCCAGGTCAGTTCCTCCGGCACTGTGACATAGGGGTGTACATAGGCTTCAGTTGCCTCATGTACGAAGGCCAACTTTTTCCTCTCCGTTGCTAGACTCAGCTCAAAAGCCTCGTATGAGTCAGTAGCAGTCATCGGATTAATATCCTCCTCCTCTCCATTCTTCACTCCATAAATCACCCGCCGTGCGGCGCAATCGATCACAGCCCCCATCGTAGCCAATTGGTCATACGACAGCAGGATTGAACCGTGGTAATCGGGGACAACATAGAGGTCCGCACGATATACTCGACCGGATTTCAATTTGAAAATTAACGTGACGATGCCCGTAATTTCCGTACGGCTGCCTACCCCTTTTAGGGTCCCCTTTGTTTTTCTAATGTTTTTGTCCACCCATGTCCGGTGACTATTCAAAAACTTCTGGCCGACAATATTAATATTCGCCATCGTATCATTACCAACTTTTAATGTGGTTTGTAAAGTTTCACAAAAGAGGTCAGTGTAGCATAGCGCGTCTGGTCTATGTAAACTAGCCGCTAGCACATGAATTTTTCGTTCTAGGGTTTTGAGTCTAAGCTCAAGTTCCTTGTCCTCTTCTCGTTCTCCCCCCTTTTCCGCCAACTTAACTTCTTGAGTCTCCGGGGCTTCCGGTATCTCGAGTGTCTTTTGGACAGAGTCTGGTACACCGAGTGTACTCGTGTCTATAGCAGAGACTATTGAGTCCTTTGGCGGGGGTACGGTCCGCTGCTTCTTCGTAGGAGAAGACCTAGCCTTTGGTTTCGGCTTCCTCTCCTCCATCGCCTTCTTCGCCTTCCTATTCGCATCATTTATCATATTAGCTCTCGAAGGATGAACTAGCAAGTGCTTACCTTGAGGCTTGTGAGGCTGTGTGCCTTCACCTTCACGTCTAGGAGGAACGGAAACGTTCGTATCCTGTTCATCAACAGTAGGCATAACTGTGACTGTCGGATTAAAAAGAACAGTTTTTATCTCCTTCTCTCTCTTCTTTTCCTCTCTCTTCTCCTCCCGTCAGTCTACGACGACAACACGCTCACCTGAGCCGGTGTCTTCGTCTTGACGTCCCCCCTCCGTAGCGGTATAAGCTTGCTGGGGGTAGTTGGAGCTGGAACTGGTGCTATAATTCCAGTATCCGTGTCCTCTGGGAGGGCGCGCTGGGGTCCGTTCTCCCCTTCCACGAAAGCCTCGTCCTCGTGGTGCCGCCCCTCTTGGTGTCCCTCGGGACCCTCGTGACGATCCTCTCGTCTCTCCGGCGCCTTTGATCGGCCCGATGTCTCTCTCTTCTCCCTTCTCTTCATTCTGTCAAGGAAGTAAATGATGGCCTCCCGGAACTCCGCATCCGAGACCATATTCGCATTCCACCTCCCCTCCTCCAACTCCTTCTTGTACATGGCGTACATGGTCTTTTTCATGCCTTCGAGCTCTCTAAGGAAAAGATTTCGCTGCCTATCATCAAGAGAGTCGTGGCTGAAGAGGCAATTGCCTACTCCTTTCTGTGCCTCATGCTTACACGCCATGTATGAAAAATAGCGGTAGCACGGCGTCGGCTCATCATCTCTCCCCCTCTTGAGACCTGCCGTTCGAGTTGCATGTGCTGCTTGAGCACCTCCAACCCCCTGTGTCGCGGCACTGGAGAATGACTCGGTGGCCGTGTCCAATTCGGAACACGCGTCGAGCACCTCCTTGAACAGGTCGCCCGGCGGAGTAGCCGCTACAGTCCTCTCGTATATATTCGTTTCTAAAAAATCCGCCGTCTTCACCGCCGTGAAGGTCGGACAGGACTGTATGATCCTTGCGAGCTTGCTCGGGTGTCGTGTACACAAAGCACTCAGGAAGTACAAAATGATAGACTTCCGGCTATAAAAGAGCCCGTACTTGGCGCTGACCTCAGTGAGGATCGCTGCCAACCTCGTGCCAATGCCCAGCCCTTCGTTCACCTCTTGAAAAATCTCAAACCCAATCAAAGTACCAGTGCACAGGTGCTGATACCCATGAGTTTTAAAGTATTGCAAGAGGACGGCAACTGGCACCGTGCATTGCAGGTCTGAGGCTGCTCTCCTAGCCGCCACCTCTACCGCTCTCATCGCCTTGTACTCCCCAACATCAAACCCTTGTGTGATGATTGATGGGTCCAACAAGGTGTACAACGCCTCATACTCCTGTGTTTCGTCCGTTGGATGCTGCTTCATACAAGCATCAATTCTTCTGAGCTTGTCTCGAAGGTTCGCATCCGTGTCCTTCTGACTCGCTGTCTCTGCATACAGCGTCAGAGCAGTGGCATCGGACTTTGTATATTTTTGGAAGGCCTGTATGATAGCCTGTCTGTCCTTTTTGTCATTACTGTTGACAATAACAGTGGTAGGCGCTGAGCTAGTCGCAGGGGCCGAAGGGGCTGTGTGGGCTGACGGGGCGGAGCGGCCCGAGGGAGCCATATAAGATCCAGAGGAATATTTCGGTCCCTTTGTTCCCGCCGCCTTGGCTAATGCAATCTTTGCCTCCATCTCCTTCTTTTCTTTCTCAGCCGCTAGCTCTTTGATATACAGCTCTTGGGCATGATGAAAAAAAGACAGGATCTCAGCTGCCTTCCGAAGGAACAAGGCCTTCTCCGCCAACTCCTTCTCTCCCGCTTTATTGGTGGGGGGTGGTGCGGCCGTCCCCTCCAAGATCGTATGATCCTTCGTGAAGACCCACCTCTTCCATGCGTCATCCTTCACCAAGGCCGCATGCAGCTTCTTCATCCTCGTCACCCCTCCAGCTTCGCCTTCTATTTCCCTCAGGGCCGGGTGAAGGTCCCTGCCAAACTGGGTGTGTTGGAGTTTACCCAGGTCCACTAACTTGGCCTCCATAAGTTTCAGAGACACATCCATGACATTGATCTGTCCTTTGGATTCCTGAACTTAAACTCCTTTTCCACTCTCTTTATTGAATCAATGTCCTGACCAGGATCGAGCAACCTAGCCAGTGCTCTTGTGTTCCATGGCAGCACAGTCTTTCCAGTCTGGTACTCAAAGAGTATAGCACACTCAAACACTGTCCATGAGAGGTCGAGTAGCTCCAGTAAAGACATATTGTCCCCAAATGAGACATGTTGCACCTGTAACTGTGCACCGTCGTCTCTGAGGAATTCTGCGAGAGGCAGAGCTTGCCTTGGGAGAGGGTAACAGATGTCCTCCTTCTTCAAGGGTTGTCCCCATCGCATTTCTTGGGGAATGTATAGCCATTTATAGGCATCATCCTTCCCTTTCTTCTCCTCAAACTCCTTCTTACTTAGTTTGCCATATTCGGCCACAAACATCGCTTCCTCTCCTCCCTTCTGCTCCTCCTCGACTTCCTCTGCTCCTCCTGTGTCAAAGGAAGGCGCAGTAAAAAATTGATTCTCTGCTCCTCCTGTGTCAAAGGAAGGTCCCAGATCTCCTCCTTCTGCATGAGAGTCAACGAACTCCTCTTCGTTTCTTGGGGTTCGCTCACTCTCCCCCCTCCTTCCTGCCAGTCTTCAGACCTAGTAGACATGGATGCTGAAGGAATACGGATGAGACAGAGTTGTTTCTACCCCGTAATTGCTCTGTTCGTCTATGAGGAACGAATAGAGAGAAAAAACGAAAAGACAGTATAGAGAGAGAGCGTCTCACCTCTATGTCTTATGTGTTTTTTTTTGTGAGAAAGAAGTAATCTGTAAGACTTTCTCTGAAAATTTGATCTCCTTCTCCACTCCTCTTTTCTTTTTCTCTTTTTGTTGTTGTATCTGTTATGAGGTACGAGGACCTATGTACAGATAATGTCAAAGAGGCTAGAGAAGCACTCCTTGAGAAGTCGACTTGTCGTCTGACACTTGTTCAGACCTATTGTCGAAAGACAGTCAGAGATTTGCAAAAATACTCTGATGTGTGTGGTTTGAGAGGCAACAAAGTGCACAGACTTGAAAGGTAGAGTACTACGCTCGTGTCCTTCAAGTTTGTTTGTAACTGTGAGTGTTTGTTTGTACGTCTGTTGACCTACTCTGTCTCTGTCTCAAGAGAGAACAAAAGAACAGCTACGAGGTCTGGTGTCTGGCCTCCTTGTGAGGACACAGATACAGGCTGTGGAGAGGGTACTGAGACACCTACTCACAAACGCCTAGACGTCTAGTTTTGCAAAAAGAGCTGTGTGGGGATGTGCTGGAGTATTTGTTTTTTGGAACACTTACTCAGAAGAGATAGGTCTGTCCAATTTTTCTTTCTGCTGTTCCAAAAACAAGCCAGAAAAGAAATCAGCCTTGTGCTGGTGACTCCAATGTTACAATCCCCGAAGATAGCTCAATAAAAAGTCGGTAATACAACCAGACACAAATCCCCAAAAGAGAATGATGTCTCGTTATATTAGCTCAGTGAAGCCGAAAAGAAAACGGCAACAGACCAAGGTTAAAATGGCATTAGGTCAAATCCGGCCAAACGATATTGAAAATAATGGGAAAAAACTAGGTGCACCTGACACCAGAAAAAGGGTACTTTTTACCGGCTATCCGGGGGGTGATGCCTACACGACACAACTGGCCACGTCACCGAGCTGACAAAAGCACAACACCCTTTAGGAGGCCCGCACTGCGCCCTGTACGCTTCGGTGTCTTGCTCTCTGTCCTGTCCCCCACCTTGCCCTTGCACTGCACACCAGCAAAGCAGAGCGTCGGTAGTGTCTACAGTGATCAGCTGTAGCCACACAACTGAAAATGCGCACTTTCCTGTAATGGGGTCACTTAAGGTGGACCCATCACCCCTTTAACGAAGGTTCTCCTCTGCGATCCGTTGCACAGGTCACGCTCCAAGGCTCGATAACCTGTTGGGAGAAAACCCTCGCGACTTCTGCAAACGGCGAACGGAACTCGGGGTGTCCCCCTCCTACCGGCCAACTGCTTCCCACGTAAAAGAATTTAACAATACTGAACAATTCCCGCCAGTCCAACTGACGACGTCACACAAAAGATGTACATACAGAAAATGACACACGTAACGGCCTGATATGAGCAATAATGGCAATAGTAAAAAGCTAGTGCCACCAGTACCAGAAAAGATACTTTAAATGACTGTATTAATAACTAATAATACTACTAACCGTAACGAATAATGCTAACGTATAAAATAGCAATATGGACATAGCTGAGGAGGAAGGGTCTAATTAATTATCCAATGCTCATTATTATACAGTAATAGTTTTTGGCTATGATTACGTGGCTTATGAGCCTCCGCTCCGAGTCTCTGACTGTCATTGGAAATTAAGTGATTAGAGCCTTTCTCCTCAGTTATGTCCACTATTACTTTAACAGAGCTATCGGATTCAGTAAAGACTAGGGGACAGTTCGCTCCCGGCCGGGAGTGATAACTCCCGACAGCTAGCGTTGGATTCGTGTGGTGGACCGGTGCCTGGCGCATCGGGTGATTGATGGAGGCTTCCAACTGAGCACGTTCCGACCGTGGACACCGTGACTGTGATAGCTGCAGTGTTCATGAGGCCTCATGCTTTTTCCCTCGGAAACTTGACTGAATAGGTTACCCGATAGTGTCACGTAGAAGCTATATTACCGAACTCTAGCTCCAGGCGCGAGACGCCGCAGTAGGCGGGAGATGCAGCCGTAGGATAGCCGCGTCACTTAG
>WBZZ01003097.1:15000-52500 GCA_019918135.1 Paulinella micropora | reverse complement strand
CTTCCATAGTTCGTTGAATTCCGAGCAAGTGAGGTTGAAAGAAAGATCGAAAGTCAAGAACTGATCTCAGATATATGAGTTGATTTGGCTTGGTAAGACCCTCCTTAGCGACTTTGAAAATATCAAACAAACAGACAATGTCAGATACCTTACATTTGTCCTTCACCGAACCAAAGACAGAGCTATCTACTTCGTTACCAGTGTGCCGTGAAATGAGAAAAATGCACAAAAAAGTATTTGATGTGATTCTCCTGAGAAATGGAGAAGTTGATCCCACCTCCAAAGTTAACTTCTAACTTACTTTTCCTGTCAAAGACCTTTTTTGGAGGGTGGTGGCTTGGAATTCCCTGCTCCAAGGTAGTCTGATCAACAGCTATGCATGATTTCTTGTCTGGATGGCGCTCACAAAATGCCTTGTCCATAATATACCAAGCATGATCTATGTCCACCATCTTGTCATGCAAATCCCGTGCCTCCATTGCAGATTTCTTCTTTTCTGGCGTCTCTGCAAACCAAATCATCGTATTTAGCTCTCCGCAGTCTGTACATCGCCCAAACTGGTCTTCACCTGGCAGATGAAGGTTATGAAAAGGATAGTCTGGATTCTCATGAACTGCATAAAACTCTGACTCACTCGGAATGTCAGCTCCTGGATAATGCTTAGCAACCCATTGTACGAATCGATCTTCGTACATCTTTCTCCACTCGGTTCCATATGATAAGTGATAAATTGGTCTGCCAAGTTTATCTCTGGAGACGCGACTGCACAGCATCATGATATCAGAGAAAAACTTAGCACATAAGTCAAAAGAAGGCTTTTGTCGCTGCTTGCGGGAAGAAATGATTTCTGGTCCGAATCTTTGTCTTACACATTTTTTAAAATGTGGAAGAGATAAGCCGCCCTGTCCGCTACCATACACAAGACAAAAAGCTTCCTGGCAGACTTCGATAGGAGGGGAGTTAGGAAGGGAGAGATGAGGCTGCAAACGCTCGTTATGGTCTGAAAGCTTCTTGAAATCTCTAGCCAACAGTTTCAAATAATCGTTTTGCGCAGCCCTGGAACCAAGTGCACAATAACCACTGCGCAGCAACATGATCTGTGATGCATTGATCTGGGTCATGCACTTCCTGGTGCAACCACAACTTTTCAAAAGCGTATCTCTCACTAGCTTCTCGTTCTGAATAATTCGCTGCCCGGACTTTGTGCAGTAATCATGGCGAAGATTTCTTGTCGTTCCATCATTTCCATAAGGTTTCCTTCTTAGGCTTTGCGTCGTTTTCTTAGGTCTTCGCGTGCGCCATCGTTTGTACTCTTGCAGTCCTCTTGCAGTTGTCAAGTCTTCGCCATCGTCTGACTCGGAGTCCGTGCACACTTCAGAGGAGGAAATAACAGGAATGGTTGAATGATCAGGTTGTCCTTGTTTTAGAGTGGGTTCCTCTACTCCGGACTGCACTTCCTGACTGCGAGTAGGGCTTGGCTCCGAGTTGGCAAGAAAAGATGATACATTGCCCAAAAATCTTCCCAAGCAACCTGGAAAATTATAACAACAATGTTGATATGAGTATTAAGCGTTCAAACTAAGAAACAATATATTTTTGTGTTTGTGGTTCAGCGATATTGTACTTTGATAAAGCACATGCTTATTTAGGCATACTTACATATCTGACCTAATAATAATAATAATAATAATAATAATAATACTATATCTGAGGCGTACTGATGCAGCTAATGGCATATCCTCAGCGGACATAAGCCTCCAATACCCTTGTTCGAGGTCCTCCACCCCCCCGTGTCAGTCTCTCGCCTGATGATCGGGGCCACCGATGGAGCTCCTGAGGGCAAGACTGCACTAAGCCGAGGTTATTCCGCAGTCCCAGCAACCTCTTGCAAGACGTCACCGAATGTGCAAGTGCATACACCAAGCGCGGTTGCTAGAGCTGCCTCGAAACCCCACCCATAACAATGTGGACATCACCCCCCGAATTATCCGGTAAAAAACATATTTATAGATTTCGTCTGGCCGGACACGTTTGAAATGCCAATTTGATCCTGGTCTTTTGGCGGCTTTTTGTCTTTGCGTCACTGAGCTAATATAACGAGACATCATTCTCTTTTTTGAGGACTGTGTTTGGTTATATTACCGACTTACTCTTCCATTGAGCTATCGTCGGGGATAGTACATTTGGAGTCCATAGCTAAAAGCTGATTTCTTTTCTGATCTGTCGTACAGACATCAGATAAGCATAAATTTATTTTTCGCTTATCTGTCGCACAGACATCAGACAAAAACAAACACTCCTACTCATCCTCAAACAAAAAAAACTTACAAACAATCAATTTGTCACAAGCTGGCATAACCTTTAGCCCTTGTGCACATTTGGATTCTGTGTGCTCTTCTACAAGACACCAGACCACACCTACTCCACTCCCTCTTGCTGCTTGCATAAAGCCAAGTAGGACAAGTGCGAAACAAACATCAGACAAACACACAGACAGAGGGGAAACGAGCAAAGCACTCCCACTCTCTGTTCTGAACCATTTTCCTTGCATTTTCTCTGCAGAAACCAGAGGAGATTACACTGGCATCTCTCACACAAGAGCAAGACAAATATCGAAGCACTGTCCGACGACAGACTGACTTCTACAAAACAGCTCTTTTGACCAAACTATCGTTATCTCTGTGTAGAGCCTGACGCCCAATAACTATTTCAACAGAAAAAAGGAAGAAGGAGAAGAAGGTTGCATAGAGTGATAAGAATAACAGAAAAAAAAAAAAAAAAAAAAAAAAAAAAAAAAAAAAAGCAAACGTGACTCTCATAACATAAGATGGAAGACGAGAATGAGCAGGCTGGTGTGACACCAACTGATTATGGTCCTAGTGAGGGAGGAGAGGAGCAGGAGACTCAGTACTCAGAAGAGAGGGGGGATAGAGATGGAGAGGAGAGAGAGGAGTATACGTATACAGCCGATGTAGAGTCGACAGGGGGGGGGGGGGTAATGCACAAGAAGCGGGTGCAGGTCAGACTGGAGGATCTCCATTGACAGAGGCAGAGAGAGAGAGATGGAGGATGTTGGCCAGAATATCCCAAATACATGGGAACAGTTGGCTACATATGATGATGAAGAGTCCTTCTTCCTTAACTACCCAACCTATTATAAAACACACATTTACATTCCTTACGAGAAAAGGAATAGACCAGGACAAGGTCAAAGCAACCTCCTGATCGAAATTCCCGGCCTTGCGAAGCCTCTCTTCAACAAAGTGAGGTTTGAGCACGAAAGAGTGCCATTGCAGGATATCAAGTATGGCGACACTCTTACACTGTGCGACATATACGACATATCTGCAACACTCTACGCTGCTGTGCTCGTTGCGGAATTTTATGAACGCACAAACATACAGTGGAAAAATAAACGCACAACTGCAGCATGGCTGTCTGTCTGTGGTGTCCCCACTGATATCAAGAATCTAGAAAGAAAGTTCGAAGGTAGAAACCAAAGTGGCATTGAGTTTGCCCTTGAGGCTTTTGTAACTGCCTTCACACGGGCTTACAACGAGATGTACAAAGCCCTGAAAGACAACACAAGGCAACATCCTGTTTACGAGGAGGTTGACCAGTCTTGTCAGGTGCTTGAACGCCTCACACAACTCCATAAGGGCCTCTTTGAGGGGAAGTTGCAAAAACCAACATGGAAACAATGGGCCCACACGAAGAATCACACTCTCATTAAAGGCTCTCTCACAGCAATCCCAAATAATAACAGAGCTGATAAGTCTTCCATGAGAGAAAAGGCACACTTCCTCTCTAGTGCCACAGGGCTTGCACAGTTCGTGACTCATCTAGCACGACAGGTGAAAGAAGAAGAGACGAGACAGAAAGAGGAGAAGGAGCAGAAGGAGAAGATAGCTGTGGCAATGGCAGTAGCACGGGTGGCTCCACAGCCAACGGCTCCACCTACCACATCTAACCCAGCTCCCAAGAAAGCAGGAGGAGGACCCACAGGAGGAGGACCCCAAGGGGGAGGAACAGTAATTAACTTGACTGACTCCCAGAAGAAAAAGCAGGCGCTGCAGGCAGCCCTAGCTAAAATCAAAATTGGGGGAGGGGGCATTAAGCTATGATATCACTGCCAATGAGGCTGACACAGAGAAGACCCTCATGACTAAGTTCAATGAGATGGATAGATGCTTCCAGCAAAACCAGTGTGAGGTGGAGCAGGAGTATAAGTCCTAGAACATCTCTGTGATCGATCCCTCCTTGGAGCTGGTTTTGATCGTATAACTTACGAGAAGTACAGAGGAGAGGAGGAGCTAGCAAGGAAAGGTGGACATGCAGAGATGAGTTGTACTCTGGCCATTGCTGCCCTCATTCGATACTTTAAGGCAAGTGGATACCAACACTTGTGCACTGGCACATTGATTGGGTTTGAAATTTTCGACTTAGTATCGGAGCAGTTGCAGTCTGTCACTCAGCTTGCATCTGTCTTAACAAATGTGGGCACCCAGTACACTCTCTTTTATAACCACAAAGCCATACTCCTATATTTCCTCAGTGCTTTGCACGTCTACAACAAAAATAAGCTCACACTGCTCATGCAAGACTGCAAAATCTTCGACAAGGTAAAGCACTTGAACTTTTTGGAGATGAGCGTCTTTGAGGCCACGACTAAGGCCGTGAGCCCAAAAATGTTGTGGACCAAAGTAATGACCGCTTGTCAGAGGCTCGACAGCCAGACAGCATCCTTGATTGGTTCTGCATCGGCTTCTGCTCAACCGCAAGCCGCACATACGCAACGATCTCTAGGAAAGCGACCAAGAGAGAACAGTCGTGAAGCTAACATACCTTGTGCAGGAGCGTCCAGCTGTGCTCTGCTTCTATCCTACCTTGTGCACATCCAGCTGTGCTGCTCCTTACCTCGTGCCACATGCCTGGATAGCCCGCCGGTAGCGCCTACGAGTCCGATCATGCCAGACAAGCAGCCGGCACATGGTGCCTGCCTCCTGCTTGTGCTATCTTCCGTCAGAGCTAGTGCCTCCCTCTGGCGCGCACACTCACGCCGCTGCGGACTGCAAGTATCTGAAGAAAAAAACATGTTCTGCCACAGTGTATTGTTCTTAATTTTGTTTGTCAACTGTGCTAGGCTTTGCAAATACCCCGCTACAGCTACTCCTTCCATCGTATGGTTCGCGCCCTGTCCCTCGCGCTACTCAATTTAGGCTATGGCTGACGTCGGAGACCACGACTACCAGTGGCACAAGACGAGACGCAGCATGCAGGTAAGTCAGGTAAGTCGGTTAGTCGGCTGTAGCACCCCCCCCCCCCCCCTCCGGTCCGTCCGTCCGAAAGAAAAGAAAGAACAAACAACAGAGTTCCAGGAGATCTTGATAAAATGACGTCAAAGAATGAGGTAGTTAAAAAATTTCAGTGAAAAGCAAAGATATTAAAACAAATTTTGAGGTTGATCACTGTCAGGTGGAAAATGCTCTGGAAAGTAATCATGCTATGAAAATTTGTTGCAGGAGCCAGGAAGTATTACTAATACAGCCTAGGATATTCAAGTGTCAAAGTCAACAATCAAATTCACATTGACAATCAGAATTCAAACTAGTGCAATTCAACGGTAGCATCAGTGTAATAATATTATTAAGTTAAACTTGTATTGAGAACCAGGGTAGGTAATAACTTTAGCCCTTAACCGGGCGAGCGCCACATTTGTGGATCATTGCCACAAATGTGGCAGTGTTTTTCAACCTTACCTTACATTCGTTGGTGGGCACGTGCACAATGCTTTGGACACACAAAGCAAAAATGCCCGTACAACCACGATATAGAGGACACCCGCATCCGAAACACACTCATCAAGAACATACGGTCGGACGAAACCAACACCGTCGCCGTTCTGCGCCGACTGCGCAATGATCAGGGGTGGAAATTACAGGATGTCGCGGACCATGACCACGAACTAGCTGACGCGATCAATTCTCTTTTCGCTAGAGATGATCAGAAGACGGCAGCCATAGAAGCCGCAAGTAGAGGAAGAGGTGGAACACGAGGAAGAGGAGGAGGGAGAGGAATCAATCGAGGAGGAGGAGCCCCTTTCGCACGAGGCACATACACTCGCGGGGGGGGGAGAGGATTTGTGAGAAGAGGAGGAGGAAGAGGTGTATTTCAAGGTAGAGGAGGAGGAAGATGGGTTGGCCGAGGTAGATACGGCAGCGCAGAGCGCCCGTACCACAGAGATGGGGGCTGGGCAGACGGCTCGAGCTCAAGCTCGAGTTCCTCAGCACCACAGGCCTATGCGACATCAGGCGCAACCACTACCGACACTGATGCCGACTCAGGTAACAGATTTGAGGTAGTCCAATGACTAGAGAAGGAGGGAGAAAACAGAACAACAAACATTGCACGATACACCGTTGTGCAGGTCCCAACCAAGGGTACCAGTGAGTCTAAGAGCCCACAGCAGGCCATAGACCAACTCAAAGGTAGTACAATACCAGTACACCCATCACGACAATAAACAGTGCATGCTGATAATAGGCAGGCGAGTAAAGCGCTGGCAAAGAGAAAGCAGGCGGGCCCGTCGCAGCCACAGCCGAAGAAAGTAAGAATAGAACCGGCAATCAATCTTATCAACTTGCCGAGACAGACAATAGACAAGGAGGATGGAGGACATCAACCTCTCCTCACGGTCTCAAACAGAGAAAGCAAGGACAATCATCCTTCGCCTGTGAACAATGCCCAAACAGACGTTACGAAAACGGCAGATTTTAGAACACAAGCTCCTTGTATTGGCCTTAAAAAGTCACCGGCCAGACTCTTTATGCTATACGAACCTTTTTTGTGAAACATTGAATACCTTTATAAACGTTGGTAATTATACTATGGCGAATATTAATATTGTCGGCCGGAAATTTACTACGAAACACCATGCGTGGTTAGAAACTAATATGAAAAAATCATCTGGCACCTTGAAAGGACTTAGTAGTCGGACGGATATAACGGGCATCATCACTTTAAATTTTAAATTGAAATCCGGACGAGTATATCGAGTGGACTTGTACGTTGTCCCCGAATACCACGGATCTGTTCTTTTGTCGTACGACCAACTGGCGACAATGAACGTAGTGATTGATTGCGCCGCCAAAAGAGTCATATACGGCGTAGAGCCAGGAGAAGAATATACTGTCGACTCTCTCCATGCTATTGACTCATACGAGGCCCTACACCTAGGGGTAGCATCGGAAAGGAAACAGGTGGCCATTACACACGCATATGAGGCATACATGCCAACGGACGCGGTGTCTAAAGATGGTTCAAACCTGTCAGACAAGAGAGAGGCGGAGGTCTATACGGCGCTACAGTCTCTACACAATGGGATAAAAAGTCGATAGACGATCTCATTGAAAAGAGGAAAGAGGAGATTATATGCATGGGAAAAAGGTGCCCATCGTTGGCGAGATTTGAAGAAGGAGCAGGGGCCGATGTATATATTACCAACGGGTATTGCTTTCACGTAAAGGTGGAAGAGAAGGACAGACAGGAGTTTATACCGAGGAGAAGGGGACGACTCCCTGATATCCCGGCAGAAGATATTGAAAGCTTTATTACCGAATTCTGGGGTGACGAGCCTACGTGGCCGCGCTCACTGACAGAAGTGAAAAAGTGCCTGCGCACTCTTTTTGAAAATAATAAACCATATACGGCCATACTCCCGTACAATGAGAAGGCGATATGGGCGCAGGAGATACGGGACCGGCTTATTGATCATCCGATACCGGTGCCCTCACGGAAGCAACACTTAGTGGTGGCTTGTCGTCTCGGGACTCGTGAGCAGAGCAGTGCATACAAGCGGAAGCTCAGAGACCAGGACAAGTTGAAATTGATTCCTCAAGCATTCACATGCTTCGATGGTTTCTACACCCGAAAAGCTCCGTTGCAATATGCGAGATTAATAGATATGTTGGTAGGTCTGGCGGAGGACGACGAACCAGACACTGCCACATATGAAAAAACGGGAATGGACGATATATCAGAAGAAGAGTTGGGCTTGAAGGAGGACAGAGCACCCCTCAAGCATCAAAAGAGAATGTCAGAGGAGGAGTTTAAGGCGGCGATAGACGAGAAATCGGCAGGAGGAGCAGGTACGAGAAGGAGAAAGAGGTTTTGAACGAGAGATTGAAGGCGAACAAAATGATTTTTGACCCCCCTCAAGCGGGAGGTGTCAAGCCGGAAGACTTCACTGCGGTTATTTGTAAAATACCAGGTGCTGAGCCTTCACCGGCGCCACGACGGGCAAATCTGATTTTACATGAAGCAAAGATCGCAGAAGAACAAGCGCGGCAGTTACTCGATGAGGATTTCATTGAGAGATCGACATCTCCAATAGTTTCCCAACCGAGACTAGTGCCTAAACCGGGAGGAGAATGGCGCTTAACGGTTAACTATGCCCGCGTCAATAAAATTTTAGAGGAGGAACGAAATCCATCACCTACTCTTGAAGAAGGAAGGCGAGTATTGCGGAACGCCAAGCTATACTCAGTCATTGATCTGAAGAATGGCTTCTGACAAATTCCACTGGATGAAAAGTCCAGATGGCTGACTGCATTTCTAGTAGGAATGGAGATATATCAGTGGAAAGTACTTCCGATGGGACTCAAACAGGCCCCGGGACTCTTTCAGAAAGCGATGCAAAGCATGCTGAGTAGCAAACATGATGACCAGACAGAGGGAGGTTTCATGAGGAGAAGAGGACAGAAGGCGGGAGAGTACGCATTTTGTTACATCGATGACATTATCGTGTACTCCAATACGATGGAAGAGCACATCGACCATCTAACAGACATTTTCAGGCGTATCAAACTATTTGGCCTGAAATGTAATTTGAAGAAATGTCAACTCGCAAAGACAAGCGTGACATATTTGGGATACGAAATCTCTTACAATAGAGTCTCGGTCGGTATCAAAAGAGAAGAGGGAGGAGATCATGAGCCGGCAGAGGCCGAAGAATCGCACAGAGCTGCACTCATTTCTTGCGATGGCGCAATATTACAGCCAGTTTATACCCGATTGGGGTGCAACTCGGGCTAAGTTGGAGAGAATGATCGACTTCGGTGATTTTGAGAAGTGGGGTGATGAAGCCTTAGAAGCGTACAACACGCTCAAAGATCTCATCTACAAAGATCCGAAGGATGGCGGACTCGTGCTGATGATGCCCGACTTTTCGAAGCAATTCGTAGTCGACACAGACGCATCAAAGTTCGCGATCGGCGCAGTCTTACAACAGGAAGATGAGGAGAAAAAGTTGCGCCCGATCATGTTTATAAGTAGAAAGTTGTGCTCGGCGGAGCGAAACTATTGTACGAAACAGAGAGATGCACTGGCGGTGGTCTGGGCCCTCAAACGGTTGAGAGAGTATTTATGGGGTGGACCTCAGTTTATAGTAAGGACTGATCACCAGAATTTACTATGGCTGATGAATCATGAACAGACTGGCCGTCTAGCGAGATGGCAGGCATTCTTGTCATGTTTCAATTTTACAATGGTCCATCTACCCAGCAAGCAAAATGTTGTCGCTGACAGCCTCTCCAGGCTAGAGTTTCACTCAGAAGTGGCAGCTCTCGTATCATCAGCAGAAATGGAGGATCTATCCCCAGACTGCACATACGAAGTGCATCATATCGAGTCGATGCAGATGGCGAGAGGGTCCGATATAACCGATCGGGTCTACGTCATAGCCCACAAGGTCCGGATCATGGGATATGTTGTACAGCACATGTCCTCGAGGATGCTGAGTGGCCCTATGAAGCATATGAGAATCTGAAGGCGGAGATAAAACAAGAAGAGATTAAGCAAGAAGCATATGCGGAACCCCCGCAGGAGAACAAGGAAAAGTTAGACGAAAACCCTGAGGGGATAGGAGTGCAGCTAGAGGATGGGACTATCCACATAGCCTCACCCACTGCATGGAGACAGCAACAGGCTCTCGATCTGGAGTTCAAAGAGCTAATACAGCTATACAAGAACCCGAACGAGCTGAAAATGACGAAGGAGATTAAGGAGCAACAGAAGGAGATGGGGTGGAGAGACGGTCTCTTGTGGTACAAAGGCCAACACGGGCGCTATGCATCACAACCAGACAAATGGACTCTCTGGGTTCCTGAGAAACTCAGACACATCATTTTTGTCGCTGCTCATAACTGCCCACTACTGGCGCACCCGGGCCGACAAAGAACGCATATGTTCATTTCGAGACGATTCTGGTGGAAGAAGATGAAGGAGAATATTGATGAACAGGTCAATGCATGCATCCCATGCAAGACATCCAAAACACCATTGAAGGCGAATTTTGGCCTGATCGGGACTTTTCCTTTACACTTAGGAATGTTCGAGTTCTTACACACCGATCATGTAGGACCTTTCCCGGTCACGACGGATGGTTACAGATACCTTCTAACGGCCATAGACAGAGCCACCAACTATGTATGGGTGGTCCCAGTCAAAGACGTTACGGGCGAAACAACAGCCAAGGCGTTGATTGACAGGATCATCTCACAGATTGGGGTGCCGAGAAAAATATGCTCAGATCGAGGCTCTGACTTTAATAATGAAGTCATCGACAAGCTATCTGCATATTACGGCATGAAATGGCAATATGTCACCGCCTATAACCCCAGAGCGAACGGCAAGATAGAGCGGGTGCATAGACCCCTCAAGGCCGCGCTGAAATGTATTGTATGAAGAAGGAGAACCAAAAGGCATGGGTGGAGGCAGCATCCTCGTTTGCCTTTGCTATGAATGCCTACCCACTACAGCGTTAGGTGGTTCAAAAGGTTCCGTCTCGCCATACCAATTGGTATATGGGCGTGAGCCCGCCATCCCAGCCTCACTGCTGCACCCAAAAGATTCATGGGCAGATCAGGATGAGCTGTTGGGAGTGAGACTTCGGGCGAAGATGGAGGCGGAGCAAATAGTACAGGCGCATAGGGAGGCGGAGCGCAGGAAGACTGATGCTGAAGGTGTCAGGCAGGCACACCTGGATCAAGTCAGATTTCAGGTCGGGGACATTGTACTACTGTATCATCCTCAGGCTCCTCAGGGAGTCAGCTCGAAGCTGTTCATCCACTGGAAAGGACCATACCAGATCATGGAACAGATGGGGCCTTTGAATTATAAAATCAGGGGCAGAGGGAAAGTTCAAATAGTCAATGTACGAAGGCTGATTAAGTATGATCCCTTCCTACTTGAAGATGAGTCCGTTGATCAAGCACTCAAACGGATGGAGGCTGACTTTAAAGAGGTCCCACCAATCCGTCAGGAGGATATCTCGGAACGGGATGCCTACAGGGCACCAATTGCGGAGAAGGAGGAGGCTGAGCTGGAGAACAAGCGGGCCACCGACCGCAAAAGTGCGGCGGGGACTCAGACCCGCAAAAGGGTGGAGTCGAACGTGCCGGAAGGAAAGTTCACGGAGGCGCAAATAAGGAGAGCGCAAAATGACCTTATCTACGACCGACCGGGAAAGGCGATAAGGACGGCACGTTTGCAAGGAATCCATCAAGAGGGGAGCGATGACGGAGATCAAGACCCTCGCGCGGGCAATGACACTCTCGTTCACCCCAGTTGGAAAGAAGGAGATGCGATTGGACATATTTCATGGGCCAAAGACGCTTTTTACTTTGGTGAGGCCTGCGGCTCAACACGTAGCCGATGACACGCTCTCAGATTTATATCTCATGAGAGTCATGGCAGTACCTCACAAACGCCATACGCGATCGAATCGAATTTCGACTGCGGCACAAATAATACAACCAGTCTTACATTTCTGGAGGAGTCTGGATCCAGTGGAAGATCCTAAAGTAAGACTATACCTTCCAGTATATAAAGACGCCAAGAAACTTGAGACATGGGATGATACCATATCTCCCACAGATAAAGATCATACCGCGTGGACCATACAAGCACTACCACGAGGGGTGCTGGACATTCCTTTTGAATTGGCACAAGGCGCAATCCCTCACAAAATCTGGGACGTCCTCGAACAGTCTACCTTTGACTTAACTTTGGTTGGAGGTCCTCCACCAGGTAAAGGAGTCCGCGCGCGTAAACGGCGTCTATAGTAAGTATTTTTTTTTTCTCTAGAAGTATTGTGGACCTGATCGATTGCGAACATAGCATTGATCCAATATCGTCGCGACAACCTTACTTAGATATTAAAGCTACTACAGCATTCATTCTTCTAGAGATTAACAAGACACAGCTGACAAAAAATAGGCATTCTATTCTCTTGCTTCGGCAGAGACAGACGAGACGGCCACGAAACAGCACCGTTACGGGATCGCTATTTGAGTGAGCGATGGTGTCTCCTGGATACGACCCGCATTAGTACCAGAATGATGATCTCATTAAAGACTCTACAGTCTAATCAAGAACTGATATATTTTAATAACATGAACTGCTACACCGGATTCCATCGATCTCTACTTGTATCGGCATATCGCAAGGTTAGGGCGCACTCAACCCAACTTCGGATATAGTCGTCAGACTTGATCACCTGACACTATATTAAATGATACCGATTTATACAAGTGTATGTCTTCACAAAAAGTAAATGTATTTATGGAAACCGACGACCGGTTATTACATATATATGGAAATGACGACATTACATTATTACTCAACCATAAAACATTATACTTGGACATACTGCACAAATATCTTATCGACAGAAGAAAGAGGAAGATTTTAATATAGATACTGAATGTGCTAGAGTATATATACGATTGGTACCGGGGCAAGTATCATTGTTGTTTTATAACGGCTAATTCGTGGGTTGATGTATCTTCATACATAACTCTAAACGAATCTTAGTCAGAAAAGAAATTAGTTCAAAGCGTATTATGTCGGAAACGAAGTTCCGCCATAAAAAACTTGGAGGGGGTACTGTGGACATCACCCCCCGAATTATCCGGTAAAAAACTTATTTATAGATTTCGTCTGGCCGGACACGTCTGAAATGCCAATTTGATCCTGGTCTTTTGGCGGCTTTTTGTCTTTGCGTCACTGAGCTAATATAACGATACATCATTCTCTTTTTTGAGGACTGTGTTTGGTTATATTACCGACTTACTCTTCCATTGAGCTATCGTTGGGGATAGTACAACAATCTGGTGTCTGCTGGGTCCTGGGCTATCAACCAGCATATGCGGAGTTTAAGATCTTTTACGCGCGCAACGACCCTCCTCCCCAGCATCTACCACCAAAAGGTTATGAGTTGGCGTCACAGTTTAACGCCTTGAGGCCATTGGGCTGGAACTCTGTTTAGCAAGTGTGACAGGTTTTTTCATCGGGATTTCCCTCAAATATGTCACAGTCAACACTCAAAGGAATAATAATAATAATAATAATAATAATAATAATAATAATAATAATAATAATAATAATAATAATAATAATAATAATAATAATAATAATAATAATAATAATAATAGTAATGATAATAATAATAATAATAATAATAATAATAATAATAATAATAATAACAATAATAGGAATAATGATAATAATGATATATATGTTGATCTGTCATGGCTGAGCCCGAGGGCCATGCGCCTCCATCCCTCGACCCAACAGGGACTACAGTGAGTATGTTGGGGAGGGAAGAGTGACTCTAACCATCCTGCATAGAAGGCCCCAAAAGGAAGTCCCTACTACCCGCACAGTGTCGGGTACCTTGCAGGAAATCAACTACAAATGATTGATCTTCCCCGCGTGAGAGCTCCACGAGACTGGGTAGGTCCACCATGGAGGTACTCACAGGGGTAGATAATAATGATAATAATGATAATGATAATAATAATAATAATAATAATAATAATAATAATAATAATAATAATTATAATAATAATATAATAATAATAATAATAATAATAATAATAATAATAATAATAATAATAATAATAATAATAATAATAATAATAATAATAATAATAATAATAATAATAATAATAATAATAATAATAATAATAATAATAGTGCTTCTCTGTCAATGGCTGATGCATTTCTGCACATGCGCCTCCATCGTCTCACCCGTGAGGGGAGTACGAAGAATTGACGATAAGCTCTAATGACACCCCCGCAAGGGCAGTTCCAACACTTCCAGACGGGCCGGTATGTTCAATGAAAATACTGGTCCAGACGGATCGGTATGTTCAATGAAAATACTGGTGGCACCGACGGGAATCGAACTGGCGACAGGGCCCAGATGGTAGAACTTGACCACTGGGCTATCACGGTGTCCAAATAATAATAATAATAATAATAATAATAATAATAATAATAATAATAATAATAATAATAATAATAATAATAATAATAATAATAATAATAATAATAATAATAATAATAATAATAATAATAATAATAATAATAATAATAATAATAATAATAATAATAATAATAATAATAATAATAATAATAATAATAATAATAATAATAATAATAATAATAATAATAATAATAATAATAATAATAATAATAATAATAATACAATCACCTTTTTTATCTCACCCGCGAGGGGAGAACGAAGATTTTGACCGATAAGCTCTAGATCTACTCATAATTCCCGCAAGACAGCTTCAACACTTCCCGACAGATCAATACTTTCAAAGACATGCTTTGAAACTACTAGCACCGACTGGAATCGAACTGGCGACAGGTCCCAGTTGGTATATATTGGACTTCGCCATTGCGGTCAGGATAATGATAATAATAATAATAATAATAATAATAATAATAATAATAATAATAATAATAATAATAATAATAATAATAATAATAATGGTAATGATAATAATATACTAGTGGCAAGTTTTTATTTGAAAACTGAATGAAAAAAAAAAAAAAAAAAAAAAAAAAAAAAAAAAAAAAAAACATGTCTCCTGCTCTTTGCTTGTTTTGCCTGCGTCTGTTTGTTTTCTTTGCTATTGCTTTTGTTTTGATTAGCCTATATTTTACCTCTGTTTGCTCTCCTTTCTATTAATACTCTGTCTCATTTTATTATTGAGTTTACTACAAGTTCAACACACTAATGATTAAAATTCTAAGTGGCGAAAAAAAAAAAAAGTCGGAAATGGTCCGGTGGGCAAGGACGATCACAACGGTCTGAACTGCGAACTGAATTAAAATAAGAGTTGATTTTTGTTTTGGCCGGATGTCGAAATGACATACAATTACGGTAAACATGCACTAATAGTAGCAGTAATAATAATAATAATAATAACAATAATAACAACAACGATAATAATAATAATGATGATGATAATAATAATAATAATAATAATAATAATAGTAATAGTAATAATAATAATAATAATAATAATAATAATAATAATAATAATAATAATAATAATAATAATAATAATAATAATAATAATAATAATAATAATAATAATAATAATAATAATAATAATAATATTAATAATATTAATAATACTAATAATAATACTAATAATAATACTAATAATAATAATAATAATAATAATAATAACAATAATAATAATAATAATAATAATAATAGTAATAATAATAGTAATAATAATAATAATAATAATAATAATAATAATAATAATAATAATAATAATAATAATAATAATAATAATAATAATAATAATAATAATAATAATAATAATAATAATAATAATAATAATAATAATAATAATAATAATAATAATAATAATAATAATAATAATAATAATAATAATAATAATAATAATAATAATAATAATAATAATAATAATAATAAAATAATAATAATAATAATAATAATAATAATAATAATAATAATAATAATAATAATAATAATAATAATAATAATAATAATAATAATAATAAAATAATAATAATAATAATAATAATAATAATAATAATAATAATAATAATAATAATAATAATAATAATAATAATAATAATAATAATAATAATAATAATAATAATATACTTCCTCTATAAGCATACTGATGCAGCTGATGGCACGATCCGTTTCCGGACATGAGCCTCCATGCCCTTGTTCGAGGAGCTCCATAATAATAATAATAATAATAACAATAATAATAGTGCTTCTCTGTCAATGGCTGATGCATTTCTGCACATGCGCCTCCATCGTCTCACCCGTGAGGGGAGTACGAAGAATTGACGATAAGCTCTAATGACACCCCCGCAAGGGCAGTTCCAACACTTCCAGACGGACCGGTATGTTCAATGAAAATACTGGTCCAGACGGAGCGGTATGTTCAATGAAAATACTGGTGGCACCGACGGGAATCGAACTGGCGACAGGGCCCAGATGGTAGAACTTGACCACTGGGCTATCACGGTGTCCACAACAATAATAATAATAATAATAATAATAATAATAATAATAATAATAATAATAATAATAATAATAATAATAATAATAATAATAATAATAATAATAATAATAATAATAATAATAATAATAATAATAATAATAGGCTTCCTCAGACTATAGCATCAGATCCAGATCCTGGACATGTGCCTCCATTGGGTCACCGGGGTCAGCCGATCCCAACGCATTGTCAGAACACCAAACAGACATAGCAGCAACAGCAACAGCAGGGGCAGATGGGGGCTGTGAAGTGCATGAAGAGCTAGATGCGAGGGTGTTAGCTGAAGAGAAGAACTCGGAGACACTACGCTGCGCTCCCGAACCCCTCTCTCTAGCCAGGACGTCCACACTGCGCGGACGGCCGCGCCGCGCAACATCAACGTCACTTGGGGGAGAGGGTGGGACAGAAGCTGATGGAACCTCAGTGAGGTCAATCACCTCCTCGCCCCCATCCTCCACCCCAAGCTCCTCCCTTTTACCCTCCCTAGCAGACCAACACTCAGACACATATGATCCAAACAACACATCCAACTTTGGAGGGGGACGCAACGCTGTAACCCCTAACAACGCAGCAAGCCTAAAGTTACTGCGGAAGCGCGACTTCCCCTGAAAAAGCTTACAAAACAATCGTGATTGATCCACAGGCGACATATCATCCCAACCCTGCCGCACAGAGCCCTCCCGCTCCCGCCCAAGCAACACATCCTCCACCTCACCGCCTACGACCTCACCACCCTCCTCACTCCCTCCATCCCCCTCAGCACCCCCCACAGCCATGCCACCGAGCCTCTGCATACTCAGCAACAGCTGCTTACGTCTCCCCTCATGCATGGGGCAATCCCATAAGAAGTGCGCAAGGGACTCATTGACATCATCATGACAACAGAAGCAGCGAGGGGACATGCCACTGACCAACTTGCTGCGGTACAACCGAAGGCGGTTGTTGCAGCTGAGCAACCTTCTCCGAAGCAGATTATAATGCGCATCATCAAGGGCTACCCATCTTGGGAACTCCTTAGTTCCAAAGACTTGTCTTAGGATGACTCGCAGGCCATCAGTAAGATCGCTGCCTGCCTCTCGCTTGTCCCACATCAGTTGCTGCACCATCGACGTCCTGCTGAAGGGCCCACTTGTCCACAGTCGAACACCAACCCTCGAGGTCCTTCTCTGAGCTATTTAGGAGCTCCTGAAGCCCTTGTTGTAGATCCATTGAGTCCCTGATAGCGCCTTCGGCCTCCGCAGTCCAGTCGGATTTGACTTGAGATGCGATGACAGGAAATCGCTTCTCCGGTAGAACACGCATCCGTCCATAGAACTTCAGTTGCGCCGCCCGCCGCAAACGCTCCGCACTCAAAGAGCGCGCCAGAAAGAGTGTAATCCACTTGCTTGTCTTAGGGCTGATGCCGAGAATCATCCTCATGGGGCGCAGCATTGCTGCCTCCAGCTTGGTGAGCTGCGATACGGGGGCACGCCAGACATCGAAGGCATACTTCAGCTTGGCCCCCACAAGTTGATTCCAGCACATGAGACGATACCTAGCTTGTATCTCACCTGCACACCACAAAGAGTACCAACCTGCGGTGGCGACTTCAGTGACACGCGTAGCCCGCAGGGCCTGCTCCTTCCACTTCAGGTCGTCGGTGATAACCACTCCCAGGTACTTGTACTGACTGGTGACACAAAGCTTCTGGCCGCGAAACAACACCACGGGCTCACCTCGCTCCCTGATACTTGGTCGTTTCGCCTTGCTCGACGTGTAAATGGGCATGATTTCCGTCTTGCCGGGCTTCAAGTTGACTTCCAGCCGGTAATCTTCCGCGAACTTGGCCACAACATTGACCATCTTCTGGAGCTCGGTGCGACTGTGAGCGATGAGGGCCACGTCGTCCGTGTATAGAAGTGCCTTGATGTCGTTCAGCCGCTTCACATCCGTGATCTTGAGGGCACTCGCCAGCCGATCACACAGCTCATCCATAAAGACGTTGAAGAGTGTGGGAGAGAGAGGGGACCCCTGTTGGACGCCTACACCCTCCAGTACTTCGGGGGTGAGTGCTCCATCAACTAGCACTTGCGACGAAGTCTGCTCGTAGCACCTGCGTAGCGTGCGCCAGAACTTGCCCCTTACACCCAGCTTCCAGAGCCTCTCAAATAGGCCATCTCTCCAAACAGACGGGAAAGCCTTGCGTAGATCGACGAACAGGACATACGACTCCCGCTTCTGCTGCTGACGCCCCTTCAACCTCTGCCAAAGGGTAAAGACCTGATCCGTAGTGCGACGCCCCGGGCGGAAGCCTCCCTGCTCTGGACGTAGCTTATCCGGGCCATCCACGAAGAGCGTTAGACGAGTAGCTAATAAGGACAGATACAGCTTACCAAGGCAACTAATAATCGAGATATCCCTCCAGTTGTCAGGATCCGTAGGATCCCCACCCTTGGGGATATTGACGATGATTTCCTTGCCCCAAGCTTTTGGAGTCCTCTCGGCTTCTCGAATCCAGTTGAAGTACTGCGTTAAGTAGCCATTGATGTAGGCGCCGCCATACTTGAGCATCTCGTTCTTCACTTTGTCCTCGCCACAAGCTTTGTGGTTATTCAGGGCACGTTGCCTTGCAAGGACCTCCTCTTGCGTGAACGGCTTGTCCAACTCTTCGCAAGTGTCTTCACCTACTTCGTGCTCCTTCATAGCCCGGGCCACCTCATCTCTGAAGCGATCGTTCCAGTGGAACTGCCGCTTAGCTTCGGCTTCCTCCCACTCCAGCGAGCCTGCTTCTGCACAGCACTCCACCACAACAGCCGCACTTGCCGGATTTTCCCGTGGCTTCACCGAATTTTTCCGAAATTCCTCCCACCGAGCGACCTTTTCCGGCAGCGTACACGCCAGTGAGCCATCCTCCCTTTGCACCGGCGCGGAGACCTTCGTTCTGCGTGCCCCGCCAAGCCGCTTCGCGAGTAGCCAAAAGCGCTTTGAGGATTGCTCGCGTTGACATTTGACCGCTTCTTCCTGCACTTGCTTGAAGGAGGCGGACTTCTTGGCCCGAGTTACCACAGCCGGGGGGCGAGGAGAAGAGGGAGTTAAGGTGCCAGCAGTAACAAAACCGGGAGCGGAGGTCGCGGCTGTCACAGCCGCAGCGGGGGGGCGAGGAGAAGTGGGAGTTAAGGTGCAAGCAGTGACGGGACTGGGGGCGGAGGTCGCGGCTGCCACAGCCACAGCGGGGGGGCGAGGAGAAGAGGGTTGCCTTCCGAATTTGCTTGCGGAGCCGTAGCCAATTCAGACGGGCTTCCGCATTCGATTCATCCCTCCTGTATGCTGCATAGGCCTCCCGGCGCTGCTGAATGAGCTCCTTTAGCTCCCCGTCGAACCAATTGTTGGTGAAACGGGGTCGTATACATCTGGAGCCAAGGACCCGGTGCGCCGCCATTCGGAAGGACTGCGCCACTCGCTCGGTGACGTCATCTACCACCCGTTGGCTGTCGGCACCACCCAATAGGTCAAGCTCAGGCAGCTGATGCACTCCAAGCTTCTGTAGGCAATGCTGGAATACGTCATCGAACTTGTCGCGTAGATAATCCAGCGCTTGCTTCGCAGCGTGATCATTACCCGAGACACCAGCACCAATAAGCTTATCAACACGAAAGGACCTTTAAGGTTTCGCAGCCCGCTTTGGCCGGCGCTGGCCGCTCCACGTCAGTTCGGCCCATACTGCCTTGTGGTCCGTATCAAGATCATCTTCGCATACTCCGAACTTTGCTCCAGATGCCAAGCCAGGCGACGCGCAGATGTAATCGAGGAGGTGCTTGCCTGTGCCCATGCCGCGCTGCTCACGCCGGGACCACCAGTAGGACCCTTCCACTGGGCACGAGAAGCCGCTCAGATTTCGCAGGCCCGTAGCGACGAGGACAGCCGCGAGTCTCTTGCCGTTCTCCGAACGTACCGGTGCTCCCTTATCATCGACCTCCCCGTGCTGACCGACGATACCCTCCTCTTTTCGGCTGCATGCCGGCCCGAGCTTCGCGTTGGCATCCGCCACCGTGACCACAAGACCTTTGGCTCCAAAAAAAGCTATAGCTGCCTGCCAGGCCGCATACGCCTCTGACGACTCTTCTTCCTGCGTTTCCTGGGGAAAGTAGCCGTTGCCCACATAGATATCCTGAGCGCCGGTAACACCCGAGGCGATACGCAGCCACACTTGCTGCCGGTGGTCGACGGGGGCTGACACCAGGTTGCAATACGGACCAAGGAAGTTGGCCACCGCGAATAGAACCCCACCCTTGCAGCGATTTTTCTCGCTGACCTCCGCAGGTTTTCCAAAAATCCGGAATCCATCCAGGCTGCATTTGGAAAGTTGCTTCTTGCCCATGCGGTGCTCCTGAGCCCCGATGACTAGCCAGCCTTCGTGCTTGTAGAATGATGCCCATTCCGCCGTGCTACGTTGTCGTATCCCGTTTTACCCTGCCAGTTGTGACTCGCGACGAGTAGCTTGAAGCCGGTATCGAACTGCTTGGAGCGGTGCTTCTTGGCTCGTTTCCGGACCCGACTGCCGCGCTTGGCTTCCGCCCTCGTGCTGCCCCCCTCTGCAGGTGCTTGCGCAGGTTGGTCCCCCACTGCACTGGCCGCCGAATGCAGGGGCACCAAATGCACATCAGCACACTCAGACACACACTTAGGTGCATCGGCAGCCAATTCCGAAGACACCACCTGCACATCATCGACACATTCTTCATGCAGAGGCAAGACGCGATATCCCGTCGCAGCTTCCTCCTTCCGGACCGCCGCTTCCCCACGCAGATGGATGCGAATAAGCCTTCGGACACGTTCCCTGTCCCTGAACCTGCGCCCAAGGGCCACATTGACCCCTCTGCCGAAGAATTTGAGATGTTTGAGTTGCTGCAACGCCGTCTGCCTGCTGTCATCGTCCTCGTAGACCAGCTCCAGGTGACGAGACATTCGCTGGCCTTGCCACTCCATTACCGGGACCACCAGACCAAGACCGCTCATTTTGGAGGCGATCTCCTGTAGATTGGCGCGTTCTGAGAGCCCCCAGACAATCAGATTACGCCCGTCCTTGTCGTACCGATCTACCCGCCGGTACCGTCGAGGCGGCGGTGCCATCTGCCATATAGCGCCGCTCGCCTTATGTTGAAGCGCCGACCCGTGTGCCAGGTTTGGGGAGGAAGGATGAGGCGCAGCTAAGATAGCCTCTCCACGTGGTTCAGGAATTCCGTCATATACGCGAGCCCTCATCCTCCCATCCTGGGACATCGGGCCAGAGCCCGTCGAAGAGGCATTCCCACGGGGATTGTCCAGGTCTTCGGCGATTCTACCTTGTCCCATAAGGGCCACAGTGGTAGCTCCGTGCTTCGCGTATTTGTAATCCATTGAGAGTAGTAGACTGCCAATGTCGCTGGCCATCACCGCCGCGCCTCTTTACGCCGAGGAAAGCGCCCGTCCATGCAAATAGCATCGGCGGTATCTGCAACACACACTACACGCATTTCCGCCGGTGTCACTGGACGCTGCCGCGTCGCTTCGTGCCCTTCGGCGCCCGCCAGCACCCCCAGCGTCGCCAGAACCTGCCTCACGCACTACACACACTCTCCATCGCATCGCCAACGCCTCTACTCTCATGCCTTATGGACTTTCAGCTGCTCCTAACAATACACATCATGAGGTACGGGTGTCCCCGAGTGGAGCCAGATCGGACGGCGTGCCGCTGAAACTCCTTCCCCCACGTGGGTATAGAAGACGCGAACCTAGCGGTACCTATAGGGTCTTACAGACAAGTATAGTAATCCCAGCCGAAGCTGCTCAGTTAGAAATGCAACGGTGGAGGGTGTGAATGCATGGGGCAAGGCACGGCAACGCAGCAAGGCACTGGCAAGGCATTGGGACCGACTGAAGCCCCTCTCCAACGTGCGCTCATCATGTGTTCCAGTTAGGCCACCCCGAAGAAGCGAAGATAGGGAGGAGACAAAACCCAGATAGGATGAAGATAGGATTAACATGAAGCCGAAATGGAGCCGAGGTGGAACAGGTCAACTCAGCCCCATCTCGGCTCAATGTGAATCCTATCTTCAACCCATCTCGGTACTGTTCCTCCGAATGCTCACCTCAACAAGATCACCAAACCGGAACTGGAAGCCCCCAGGCATTTACTCGGCAGGAAATTCGGCGAAAATGGGCTAACCAGGAAACCAGACCCAAACCAACAGCCAAGAAAAACGAGCCAACCAACAATCCAACAGACAACCCCACAACCTGCCTGGCCGAACCCCTACCGAGAAAATGCTCAGTTGAGAGTTGCGCATATCCCGGTGACCGCCCTCCCCAAGCGGTCACCTTCGTGGGGAGAGGCCCAACCACCTCCTCTTCCCATGGAGTGCCATCTTGTGCACCCCTCCAGAATAATAATAATAATAATAATAATAATAATAATAATAGTGCTTCTCTGTCAATGGCTGATGCATTTCTGCACATGCGCCTCCATCGTCTCACCCGTGAGGGGAGTACGAAGAATTGACGATAAGCTCTAATGACACCCCCGCAAGGGCAGTTCCAACACTTCCAGACGGGCCGGTATGTTCAATGAAAATACTGGTCCAGACGGATCGGTATGTTCAATGAAAATACTGGTGGCACCGACGGGAATCGAACTGGCGACAGGGCCCAGATGGTAGAACTTGACCACTGGGCTATCACGGTGTCCTAATAATAATAATAATAATAATAATAATAATAATAATAATAATAATAATAATAATAATAATAATAATAATAATAATAATAATAATAATAATAATAATAATAATGATCATGATAGTAATAATAATGATAAATAGTAATAATAATAATAATAATAGTAATAATAATAGTAAAAATAATAATAATAATAATAATAACAACAATAATAATAATAATAGTAATAATAATAATAACAGCAACAATAACAATAATGATAATAATAATAATAATAATAATAATAATAATAATAATAATAATAATAATAATGATAATGATAATAATAATAATAATAACAATAATAATAATAATAATAATAATAATAATAATAATAATAATAATAATGATAATGATAAATAGAAGAAGAAGAAGAAGAAGAAGAAGAAGAAGAAGAAGAAGAAGAAGAAGAAGAAGAAGAAGAAGATATATATATATACATGTATATATAGAGAGAGAGAGACTGAGAGAGAGATAGAGAGATAGATAGATAGAGAGAGAGAGAGAGAAAGAGAGACCTACACATATACCTACCTACATGCACACACACACACACACATACACACAACACACAACACACAACACAAACACACACACACAACACACAACACACACACAACACAACACACAACACACAACACACACACACACACACACACACACACCACACACACACACACAACACACACAACACACACACGAGAGAGAGAGAGTGTGTGTTAGAAGAGAGAGAGAGAGAAAGAAAGAAAGAAAGAAAGAAAGAGAGAAAGAGAGAAAGAGAGAGAGAGAGAGAGACTGAGAGAGACAGAGAGAGAGAGAGAGAGAGAGAGAGAGAAAGAGAGTGTGTGTGTGAGAGAGAGAGAGCAACAACAACAACAACAACAACAACAATAACAACAAAAATAACAACAACAACAACAACTTAGATTGTTCTACAACTGTTGTATTATTATTATTATTAAATTTTACTACAACAACAACAACAACAACATGACACTGTATTTTTGTGTGTACATGTATTTAACTATGTGTTTAATCACATGTTTTTGTGTGCAACGTGTGTGTCTTAGTGTGTATGTGTTTGTGTGTATATGTTTGTGTGTATATGTTTCTTTAATTTGTGAGAAAAGGGTATAAAAGAAAAGTGAAGAGAAAGCAAATTACCACAAAGTGTAGAGTGCAAATATTTCAATTAAAAGCGAAGTTTGTTTGAACAGACACACTATGCCTAACCAATTTATTACTTACTTGATGTCATGATGTGTCCAGCAGATGATTGAAGCGATGTCTGTGACGAAAGGTGTATGGTGGAAAAATTTGTTGGTTCAGTTGAAGTTCAAGAAAAGGGAAATATTTCGGCATCCGTTGCGGAAAATAGGAATTCCTCCCTATTTCCTCTGGGAAATTGGCCCAAAAAGGTGGGAAATTGAGCTGGTCTTGTGACCAACCCAATTTCTGGTACTCGAGAGTCAAGACATCATCATGCACAAAAGTGATCGTGGAGATAAACTGCGCCCAAGAAAACATGCTTCCACCAACAACAACCAACAACCAACAACAACCGGTACCACCAACAACAACAACCAACGTTAATTATAACATGTACAACAGGTACCGGTACCAACAACAACCAACAACAACCAACAACAGCCGCAACAGATATCACAACAACAACCGCAACAACAGCAACAGCAGCAACAACAGCAATACTAACAGCAACAACAACATGTACAGCAACGGAAACAACAACAACAACAACAACAACAACAACAACAACAGCAAGAACAACAGCAACAGCAGCAACATCAGCATCAGAATTCGAAGCAGCAGCATCTGCTCCTAGCAATAACAACAACAAAGCACAACAACAACAACAACAACAACAGCCGCAGCAGCAGCAGCAACAACAACAACAATAACAACAACAACAACAACAACAACAACAACTAGAACAACAACAAACAACAAGAGCAGCAGTAGCCACAATATCGTCAACACCTGATTTGTTAACGACACCAATCATCATCAACAACAACAATAACAACAACAGTAACAACATCGTTAATAACAATAATAAGATTAACAGTAACAACAACAACAACAACAATGACGCTCTTCATCACACACCTCCACTAGAACTGCCTTTGCAAATATCTTTTGGGGAAGAAATAAAAACAGAGTGCACATGGCTTCAAGAGCACACCAGGAGGGTCCAGCGATACAAGTTCAATGCGAAACAAGGTCGTCAAGTGCGACCAAGACTACTTCTTTTCTCAGCGGCACAATCAACCGATGGTAAAACATTTCACTACGTTTCATGCAAATGACAAGTGTTTTTCTTCTATTCTTGGTTAATAGGAGATAATGAAATGGGGACACATTGCTCTTTCGCGAACGGCTCTGCTAAGGTTGCCACCCCCCTCCCCACACACACAAATCCATAATTACGCTTGATAATATGTTTTAAATGATTTTGGGTTAGGCTTTTAGAGCATTTGCAGTCAAGCTGCGAGACAACGGCGATATCCATCACGTGCAAGCTTTGTTTGTGGACAAGGATGATCAAGTTGTACCAGCAAACTATCCTGCTGTCGCAAGAACCATCACTGAAAAAATTTTTCCTTCGAAGTTCAAACCTGAGGAACTATCAAATTTGAGCAGCCACATCAACCGTTCCTTATCTGCATGGGTGCAAGATTTATGGTAAGAAGTCTCAGCCTTACTAATCACAATGTCATATAATTTCTTTTTAATAGTTCAAAAACACCATCGATGGACCGGCCACTGAAGTGTCTTCGAGTTTCGAAGGCGCCCGTTTGCCAACCAGAGACCCTCAAGCCAGCACGCGTCCGTCGAGCCAAGGGAAGAAAGCCTGGTGCCACCGTGTCGCAGGAGCATCATGATCAGTCAGCATTTGAGGGTGCTCATGCTAGCCCTGCAATCCAAGAGCATGCAACTGCGGCTGATTTAACAAAGTTTTGGAAAAAGTAACAAAGAACACAGTGCGGGACGTAATAAAGGAAATAAAGCCTTTGTTTAAGCTAGGCAATGTCAAAAAGACTAAAAATGCCAAGCAGGATGATGGTGTCATCAACAAGATAAGTGATAAGCTGGACCAACAAGCTAAGAGCTTGGATGCAGCGGCTGCTGCAATCAAAAAATTAACAGATAAACTGAACAATACACATGAAAAGTCTGATTTGGAATCTGGGTCTGCTTCGGAAAATAGCAGCGAAGATGAAAATGATTTTGAAAAAAGAAGCTGTAATTTCTGTGCAGTTGCACTGCCTCCTATCTTGTCGGTACCGACTCCTATCTCATCTGTACCAACTCACCAAGAGCTCATGCATCAACAGATGCAGATATCACCAGCTTCGGTCCTGGGCCAAGCCCAGGTCTGCCCATCGTGTCGTTCAACTTTCCAGCACCCTACAGTTCCACAATTTTCTTACTCTTTCCCTGTTCCTCTTCCTAGTTACAGCGGTGGGACGATTTATCAAACACCAACTCATCCCGTTACGCACAGCCATGCAGAAAAGAAAAAAAAGAAAGCGCATTCGAGTAAGCGCTGTATTGCTTTTACAAGGCAGAAACAAATTCACGAGGTTGACTAATTTCTATCCTAGCTTTCCTGATCCCGATCTGTTTGTTATTTTGTTGAATAAAATTCGTAGTCTTAAGTAAATTCACTTGTACAGCCTGGTACTACTATGAATATTTATACTGTCTCACTGTCAATATTATTCAAATTACAGGTAGTTAATGCAGTGACTTACAGTCGGAATCAGAACTTCCGAATCACACTGATACTGGAATATGTATGCAGACGACGATTCTGAATTTTAAATTTTTGAATCAAGTTAAATATAAATTTTAAATAAAGTTTGCTACAATAAGCATTACAGATTTATAATACTCATTTGAGTTGTAAAATCATCTTTTATAGCAGTTTGTACTTTAAAGCAACGTTCAGGTAATATTAATAACAATCAGTCACAGTCACACTGAAAAAAATGACTAGATTTGAAATCAGCATTAAAATACTAAATTTATATTATTCAAAATAATAGTTAGATTTTAAAATTTTGTAAAAATTTAAAATTAGATTAAACCATTGATTAAATTTTATAAAACACAATTTAGTTTCTAAGTGCTAGTGATTTGGTAATATACAAAACGTGAACAAAGAAAAACAACACATAACAAATCTCTACAGCAGCCGAAGTACGAAGGCAGCAGAAAAGCCGCTACAAAAGATTTGTAACGGTTTGATTTTGAAAAATTCAATCAAAAACTAATAATTCAGAACAAATGTCACATTAATATAATCAGATTAAAAAAAATCAGGAAGTGTACCATCCAAATGTGAGCAAGAAAAAATTTTATTTCCCAAGGTAAAAATCTTCCCAATAATATTTTCCCCAACGATAGCTTGTAAAAAGTCGGTAATACAACCAAACACAGTCCTCAAAAGATGAGAATGATGTCTCGTTATATTAGCTCAGTGAAGCCAAAAAGGAAAACGGCAACAGACCAGGAATAAAATGGCATCAGGTCCAATCCGGACAAATAATACTGAAAAACAAGCTGGTGCACCTGTCACCAGGAAAAGGTACTTTTTACCGGCTATCCGGGGGGTGATGCCTACAGACGAAAACAAACACTCCTACTCATCCTCAAACAAAAATCAAACAATCAATTTGTCACAAGCTGGCATAACCTTTAGCCCTTGTGCACATTTGGCTTCTGTGTGCTCCTTCTACAAGACACCAGACCACACCTACTCCACTCCCTCTTGCTTCTTGCATAAAGCCAAGTAGAACAAGTGCGAAACAAACATCAGACAAACACACAGACAGAGGAGAAACGAGCAAAGCACTCCCACTCTCTGTTCTGAACCATTTTCCTTGCATTTTCTCTACAGAAACCAGAGGAGATTACACAAGAGCAAGACAAATATCGAAGCACTGTCCGACGACAGACTGACTTCTACAAAACAGCTCTTTTGACCAAACTATCGTTATCTCTGTGTAGAGCCTGACGCCCAATAACTATTTCAACAGAGAAAAGGAAGAAGGAGAAGAAGGTTGCATAGAGTGATAAGAATAACAGAAGAAAAAAAAGAAAAAAAAAGCAAACGTGACTCTCATAACATAAGATGGAAGACGAGAATGAGCAGGCTGGTGTGACACCAACTGATTATGGTCCTAGTGAGGGAGGAGAGGAGCAGGAGACTCAGTAATCAGAAGAGAGGGGGGATAGAGATGGAGAGGAGAGAGAGGAGTATACGTATACAGCCGATGTAGAGTCGACAGGGGGGGGGGGGGTAATGCACAAGAAGCGGGTGCAGGTCAGACTGGAGGATCTCCATTGACAGAGGCAGAGAGAGAGAGATGGAGGATGTTGGCCAGAATATCCCAAATACATGGGAACAGTTGGCTACATATGATGATGAAGAGTCCTTCTTCCTTAACTACCCAACCTATTATAAAACACACATTTACATTCCTTACGAGAAAAGGAATAGACCAGGACAAGGTCAAAGCAACCTCCTGATCGAAATTCCCGGCCTTGCGAAGCCTCTCTTCAACAAAGTGAGGTTTGAGCACGAAAGAGTGCCATTGCAGGATATCAAGTATGGCGACACTCTTACACTGTGCGACATATACGACATATCTGCAACACTCTACGCTGCTGTGCTCGTTGCGGAATTTTATGAACGCACAAACATACAGTGGAAAAATAAACGCACAACTGCAGCATGGCTGTCTGTCTGTGGTGTCCCCACTGATATCAAGAATCTAGAAAGAAAGTTCGAAGGTAGAAACCAAAGTGGCATTGAGTTTGCCCTTGAGGCTTTTGTAACTGCCTTCACACGGGCTTACAACGAGATGTACAAAGCCCTGAAAGACAACACAAGGCAACATCCTGTTTACGAGGAGGTTGACCAGTCTTGTCAGGTGCTTGAACGCCTCACACAACTCCATAAGGGCCTCTTTGAGGGGAAGTTGCAAAAACCAACATGGAAACAATGGGCCCACACGAAGAATCACACTCTCATTAAAGGCTCTCTCACAGCAATCCCAAATAATAACAGAGCTGATAAGTCTTCCATGAGAGAAAAGGCACACTTCCTCTCTAGTGCCACAGGGCTTGCACAGTTCGTGACTCATCTAGCACGACAGGTGAAAGAAGAAGAGACGAGACAGAAAGAGGAGAAGGAGCAGAAGGAGAAGATAGCTGTGGCAATGGCAGTAGCACGGGTGGCTCCACAGCCAACGGCTCCACCTACCACATCTAACCCAGCTCCCAAGAAAGCAGGAGGAGGACTCACAGGAGGAGGACCCCAAGGGGGAGGAACAGTAATTAACTTGACTGACTCCCAGAAGAAAAAGCAGGCGCTGCAGGCAGCCCTAGCTAAAATCAAAATTGGGGGAGGGGGCATTAAGCTATGATATCACTGCCAATGAGGCTGACACAGAGAAGACCCTCATGACTAAGTTCAATGAGATGGATAGATGCTTCCAGCAAAACCAGTGTGAGGTGGAGCAGGAGTATAAGTCCTAGAACATCTCTGTGATCGATCCCTCCTTGGAGCTGGTTTTGATCGTATAACTTACGAGAAGTACAGAGGAGAGGAGGAGCTAGCAAGGAAAGGTGGACATGCAGAGATGAGTTGTACTCTGGCCATTGCTGCCCTCATTCGATACTTTAAGGCAAGTGGATACCAACACTTGTGCACTGGCACATTGATTGGGTTTGAAATTTTCGACTTAGTATCGGAGCAGTTGCAGTCTGTCACTCAGCTTGCATCTGTCTTAACAAATGTGGGCACCCAGTACACTCTCTTTTATAACCACAAAGCCATACTCCTATATTTCCTCAGTGCTTTGCACGTCTACAACAAAAATAAGCTCACACTGCTCATGCAAGACTGCAAAAT
Source organism: Paulinella micropora (assembly GCA_019918135.1). Lineage (NCBI taxonomy): Eukaryota > Cercozoa > Imbricatea > Euglyphida > Paulinellidae > Paulinella > Paulinella micropora. The sequence continues at coordinate 22,416 of WBZZ01003097.1, read as the reverse complement.
CTTCGACAAGGTAAAGCACTTGAACTTTTTGGAGATGAGCGTCTTTGAGGCCACGACTAAGGCCGTGAGCCCAAAAATGTTGTGGACCAAAGTAATGACCGCTTGTCAGAGGCTCGACAGCCAGACAGCATCCTTGATTGGTTCTGCATCGGCTTCTGCTCAACCGCAAGCCGCACATACGCAACGATCTCTAGGAAAGCGACCAAGAGAGAACAGTCGTGAAGCTAACATACCTTGTGCAGGAGCGTCCAGCTGTGCTCTGCTTCTATCCTACCTTGTGCACATCCAGCTGTGCTGCTCCTTACCTCGTGCCACATGCCTGGATAGCCCGCCGGTAGCGCCTACGAGTCCGATCATGCCAGACAAGCAGCCGGCACATGGTGCCTGCCTCCTGCTTGTGCTATCTTCCGTCAGAGCTAGTGCCTCCCTCTGGCGCGCACACTCACGCCGCTGCGGACTGCAAGTATCTGAAGAAAAAAACATGTTCTGCCACAGTGTATTGTTCTTAATTTTGTTTGTCAACTGTGCTAGGCTTTGCAAATACCCCGCTACAGCTACTCCTTCCATCGTATGGTTCGCGCCCTGTCCCTCGCGCTACTCAATTTAGGCTATGGCTGACGTCGGAGACCACGACTACCAGTGGCACAAGACGAGACGCAGCATGCAGGTAAGTCAGGTAAGTCGGTTAGTCGGCTGTAGCACCCCCCCCCCCCCCCTCCGGTCCGTCCGTCCGAAAGAAAAGAAAGAACAAACAACAGAGTTCCAGGAGATCTTGATAAAATGACGTCAAAGAATGAGGTAGTTAAAAAATTTCAGTGAAAAGCAAAGATATTAAAACAAATTTTGAGGTTGATCACTGTCAGGTGGAAAATGCTCTGGAAAGTAATCATGCTATGAAAATTTGTTGCAGGAGCCAGGAAGTATTACTAATACAGCCTAGGATATTCAAGTGTCAAAGTCAACAATCAAATTCACATTGACAATCAGAATTCAAACTAGTGCAATTCAACGGTAGCATCAGTGTAATAATATTATTAAGTTAAACTTGTATTGAGAACCAGGGTAGGTAATAACTTTAGCCCTTAACCGGGCGAGCGCCACATTTGTGGATCATTGCCACAAATGTGGCAGTGTTTTTCAAACTGAATAAAACATGATCATCATTTCTCAACGTAGTATAATACTGAAATAAGCTTGATATTAATATTTCAAGACATGCTCAGTGAAGTCTATTAATATCGATACGTCAAGGTACGGAGGTAAAATCTCAAGTTATCGGGAAGTGACTTAGTCATGTCACACAGTTATATATTAATATCAAAAGGTTGACTCTGAATAGGTGCCAGTTAAACGCGAGGATCCTAGTCATTTCCACAAATGTCGCAGTGTTTTTCAAACTGAATAAAATCATCATTTCTCAAGGTAGTAATACTGAAATAAGTTGGATATTAATATTTCAAGACATGCTCTATCGATACGTCAAGGTACGGAGCGGGTAAAATCTTATCTGGAAGTGACTTACTACGGTTATGTTATCAAAAAATAAAATCGTCGCTGAGGCCGCGCCAGCGCGAGCCAGGATGCACCCACTTAATGGTTGATTAAAATGACCTTTGAAGTTATTATTGATGAGCGGTTTTTTTTCATAGTTCGCTTAAATATGACAAGAAGTAATTATTACAAACAAAGTATTGCTAATATTGCCACATTTGTGGCTTAAAACCTTTAATAATCCACAATATCCACAAATGTGGTTTTAAACAACAAATGTGGATTGCCCGGTTAAGGGTTAGAACAGCAACCGTGCCGGACCCTGACTGGTATTAAATTAACGACTCTGTCGTAGCCGCGGGGGGGGGGGGGGGGGGGGGGGGGCTCAGTTAGTCATGAAGGCGCTTGGGCTGCTGACGATTCTCACAGCTGTGTTGGAGTGCCCGGTGGCGGGGGCGAAAGAAAGTTACAGAGAACGCGGAGGCGTGGGAGGTGAGCGTCGAGGCGGAGGCGACGGAGGGGGAAAGGACGGGAGGTGCGGGAGTTTGGGCTGCAGGGTGGACCTAGCACACCGGGCACACACCAGCCACAGCAGCGCGGCCAGGAGCTAGCTAGCTAAGTGTACATGTCGGCGGATAAAATAGACCAGCAGACAAGCAGACAGACAGAAAGAAAAACAGGCAGCTGAGAGATAGTCGCAAGCCTCAGGGCAAGCGCGCAGGTGTGCTTGCATGGCCTCGCAGCACAGCCCGGTGAACTGACAACAAGACAGACAAGCACCAACATCAGGTACATACATGCAGACAACTCTGCAGCCGCATTGCAAACATGCACACAGACGCGCCTACTTTCGTGCATGTATATAACACACAAGCAACCCGGCCGCCAGGACGACCACACAAGCAGCGGACACACGTCCACAGCAGAACCTCAGGCAGGAAAAAAATCAAACACCTAAATTCTCCCAGGCCCCGGGTGTGGGGTTGAAATGGTGCCAGGGGAACCGAAAAAAAATCACGACGACCGAAAAAAAAGGAATTGCTTGGCAGCTGACCGAGTGATTTTGGCGCGCGAATCGTTCACTTCGGACTATCTGGAGTGAAAGGAATGTTACCGAATCTTGCGCCAGTGCATTGGGACGGTTGGATTTTTCACGCGCCATCAGCCCCGCTGTTGGTGGGATTTTTCACGTGCAACCCGTCACCCCGCCTACCTAAGAAAACAAAAAATTTCCTCATCGGCCGCCAATTTTTTCCTCTGATATCCAGGGAAGGCCCCGGGAGGGGGGCGAGAGGGGCAGAAAACTTTGTTACTTCATTTTTTGTGGAAGGTCGGGGGGGAGGGGGGGGGGGGGGCAGAAAAAAATTGTTCCATGATTTTTTGGGGAAAGCCCGGTAGGGGGGGAGGGGGAGGTGGGTGGGAATGGTGTCAGGGAAAAAAAATCACGAGCGAAAAAGAAAATGTCGCTCGGCCGCTGACCCGGCGATTTTGGCGCGCGCATCGTGCACAAGGGGGGAGAGGGGGGGGGGGGGGAGGGTTTCGACTTGTTGTTTGGAAAATTTTAATCCCCCCCCCCCCCCCCTCCCTGCCTTCCCCAGAAGTCAGGGGGAAAACTTCCTTGGCGGCAGGATTTTTTTTTTCTTGTACAGGCGAGGTGGCGGGCGGCACGTCAAACTTCCCGCCAACAGCGGGGATGACAGGTGGCGCGTGAAAAATCCAACCGTCCCAATGCATGCAAGATTCGTTAAAATTCCTTTCAAGCCAATTAGTCCGTTTCTTTTGGGGTGACTAAGGCGAATGGTAGCGGAAAGAAAAAAAAACCACCACGAGCGCAAGAAATTTGTTTGGTCGCTAACCCGTCAATTCAGCGCCTAATCCTTGCATAACTATTTCGCGCGAAAGGAACTTTAACGAATCTTGCTTGCGTTGGGTTTTTCAGATAGAACAAAAAATTCTCGTCGGCCGCCAAGGAAGTTTTCCCAAAGTTGGGCGAAGGCCGGGGGGAGGGAGAGAAAACTTTGTTTCCCCGATTTTCGGGGGAAGGCCGTTGGGGGTTGGGGGGGGGGGGCGGAAAAACTCAGACCCCCGAATTCTCCCATTTCCCGACGGGTGGGGGGGAGATGGTGTAAGGGGAAAAAAATCACGAATAGCGAAGACGAAAATATCTTTTGGCCGCTGACCCGGCGACTTGGGCGAGCTGGTCGTGCGCAACGGACTGTTTGGCGTGAAGGAATTTAACTGAATCTTGCGTGGATTGGGATGTTTGGATTTTTCACGCGCCACCTGTCACCCCCGCTGTTGGCGGCAATTTTCACGTGCCACCCGCCACCCCGACCATAGAAGAAAAAAAATGTTCGTCCTCTGCATCCAAATTTTTCTCCTTGATTTTTTGGGGAGGGCCGGGGGGGGCAGAAAATTTTGTTCCTTGATTTTTTGGGAGTGCCGGGGGGGGGGGGGGGGGGCGGGGGGGGGCCAGAAAGATTTGTTCCTTGATTTTTGGGGGAGGGCCGGGGGGGGGGGGGGCAAAAAATTTGTTCCTTGATTTTTGGAGGAGTGCCCGTGGGGGGGGGTGTTGTCAGGGGGAAGCGAAAAGTCGAATTTAGCGCTTTATCCGTGCATAACTATTTCGCGCGAAAGGAATTTTACCGAATCTTGCGTGCGTTGGGTTTTTCAGATAGAACAAAACATTCTCGTCGGCCGCCAAGGAAGTTTTCCCCCGAAGTTGGGTGAAGGCAGGGGGGAGGGGGGAGGAGGGGGGGGGGGGGCGCAAAAAATTCAGACCCCCAAATTCTCCCATTCCCCGAGGGGGAAGGGGGGGGAGGAGGGGAGGGGGGGGGAGCAAAAAATTCAGACCCACAAATTCTCCCATTCCCCGAGGGGAAAGGGTGGGGGAGATGGTGTCTGGGGGAATGGAAGAAAAAAATGTAGTTTGGCCGCTGACCCGGCGATTTTGGCGAGCTGGTCGTACAATGGACTGTTTGGCGTGAAAGGAATTTCACGGAATCTTGCGTGCATTGGGACGGTTGGATTTTTCACGCGCCACCTGTCACCCCCGCTGTTGGCGGGATTTTTCAAGGCCACCCGCCACCCTGTCCATATTAAAAAAAAAAAATTCGTCCTCGGCCGCCAAAAACTTATTTCCCCGCTGATTTCCGGGGAAGGCCCTCCCGGGGGGGGGGGGCAGAAAAAAATGGCTACTTGATTTTTTGGGGAAGGCCGGGCGGGGGCGGGGGGGGGGGGGGGGGGGGGGGGGGGGGCAACAAAAGAATTTCCCAATCAGATGCCTCCCCCCCCCTCCCGCCCCCCCCCCCCCCTCGGAAACTTCGAGGAGGGAAAAGAAAGAACAAAATCCCACGACGAGCGAAGAAAAATTTCGTGCAATCCAATTACTACTACCACTTTCTAACTCTAATCCAACTACTACTACTACTATATAACCCTAATCCAACTACTACTACTCTCAAATCCTAATCTAACTACTACTACTACTACTACTACTACTACTACTACTACTACTACTACTACTACTACTACTACTATCTAACCCTACTCCAACTACTGCTACTACTATCTAACCCTAATCCAACTACTACTACTACTACTACTTCTACTACTACTACTACTACTACTACTACTACTACTACTACTACTACTACTACCACTACTACTACTACTACTACTAGCTAACCCTAATCCAACCACTACTACTACGATATAACCCTAATCCAACTACTACTATTACTACTTTCTAACCCTAATCCAACTACTACTACTACTAATATCTAACACAACTACTACTACTACTCTCTAACCCTAATCCAACTACTACTACTACTCTCTAACCCTAATCCAACTGCTACTACTACTATCTAACCCTAGTCCAACTGGTACCACTACTATCTAACCCTAATCCAACTACTCCTAGTTACTATCAAACCCTAATCCAACTACTACTACTACTTTCTCTCTCTCAAACAAAAAGCGAGAGAGAGAGAGAGAGAAAGAGAGAGAGGAATGCAAGGGTGAAAACAAGAAAGAGAGAGAGTGAGGGGGTAGGGGAGGAGAGAGAGACTGAGTGAATTTGTGTAGAGCGACTGAGAGAGGGAGGGAGGGAGGAGCATCGCGGTCTGGCTGGAACAATCACAAACGTCAATATAAATAACCACCGAGCAAGAACAAAAAACCTGATTATATAAGATAAATAATTATAAAATTAAGTATATACATAATACAAAAATGTATGTATGTATGTATGTATGACTTTGTATGTATGTATGATGCATTAGATGCACGCATTGCATGTATATATTGTGGGTGTATGTGTGTGTGTGTGTGTGTGTGTGTGCGTGGGCGTGAGTGCGTGTGTTGGTGCTTTTGTGGTGTGCGAGCGTGTTTGTGTGTGTGTGTGTGTGTGTGTGTGTGTTGGTATTTTTGTGCATGTATGTATGTACTATTTATGTGTGTCTGTCCGTGTGTGAGTACTTGTGTGTATCTGTACCTATGTAAGTATGGATTTTAATTACATATTGCACCATTACAAATTATACTATTGCAAAGAGAAATAAATGCGTTTGAAAGAGAAATCAAAAGCGAAATCAGAAACACAACTGGAGAGAGAGCCATCCTCAAGACACTAACGCTATTTCCTCTTTCAAAAAACTACTGCTAACCTATCTGCTCACAAATAATAAATGTTCACCATAATCAATATAGTTATAGATCCGATCTGATGTTCTTTCTCTTTTCTACATGTACATCTTCTCATTTCTCACAAGTTTCTTATAGTCTTGTCTACATGTACATCTTCTGATTTCTCATTACAAGTTTAAGTTACGACCACGGTTAATAGTGTTAATTTACACAGCAGCATTTTGTTTTAGTTGTCTTGCCTATAATAATCAACGTTGTTCTAAGTAAACAATCAAAAGAAGTCACAGTGAAATAAAGTATATAAGAAATTCAGTCATCTCTGCACCTTCCAAAGTTGTTCAACTCAGTTTGTATTTCCCAACTCCCCGAGAAGCATCATGGACAAATATAGATCAAACGCTGCATGTCTTATTGTTGTTTCTTTTCTGCATATTTACGGTTTGGGCACGAGGGGTCGGTGTATGCAGACGGGATAGACTTCCATAGAACGTATATTGTATACGCAGAGGGGATAGATAGATAGGTAGGACTTCCCCAACACGATAGAACAGAATAGGTAGGTAGGTAGGTAGGTAGACCTACACGAGAGCACAAGGGAATGCTGTGGCACTAAGATTTGCCTAAGTAGAAAGGAGAGAGAGAGAGAGAGAGAGAGAGAGAGGGAGAGAGAGACAGAGAGAGAGAGAGACACACAGAGAGAGAGAGAGAGAGAGAGAGAGAGAGAAAAGGATTTATGCTATTTGGTCAAGCTTCGACACCCAGAATCAGATTAATCAGATTATACAGTGTTAATTGTCTGGCGTCAAACTGTTGAGTACGGATTCGTAACATGTGCACTGTGACCGAAAACACGGAGCCAAACGAGTTCAGCTACAGCTCAGCACCACAAAAAAGAAACCTGGCATTCAAAAAAAAAGTGAACTTCTTTATATTATATTGCAACGAAGTAGGTAGCAGGTGTGTTGGAGAGAAAGTGAGAGGGAGAGAGGGAGGGTCACGGTAAGTTCAGAAAATATACCTGGGCATCGCGCCCAGCTGTAAAACCAACAACAGTCACAACTCTCAATATAGCTACGACAGAGCAAGCCAAAAAAAACCTAAGCACACAAGAGAAATACTGTATACAATTACGTATGTGCATAACAATAACACTGTCTTGCATGCATGTCTTGCATACATGTCTTGCAGTATGTCTTGTATGTATGTATGTAGTGAGAGAGACAGAGTGTGTGTGTGTGTTTGTTTTTGTGTCTGTGTGCGTGAGTGTGTGTTTGT
>WBZZ01003097.1:0-10000 GCA_019918135.1 Paulinella micropora | reverse complement strand
ATAAGAAGCAGGTTTTTTGCTTTCTGAGGGAACAAATTTTCCCCGCCCGCCAGCGAGGCCAGCCAGGCCAGCCACCAGGTCTGACCTTGAGCACCCGGATAATCAGCCGAAAATTGCCCAAAAAAAAATTCCATTCACCTTTCTGCACCTTTCCAAAAGTATTTATCGTATTGTTGCTTTGTTAGGCCTCGTCTAAGTGCCAGACATAGTGCCCACAAGAGTCACTAGGATTCTTATTCTTCCACCCCAAAGTTCTCGCCAACACTCATCATATACATACAAAAGAAATACTGTATGGAATTAAGTATAGACATAACATAACAATAACACCAGAATGTATGTCTTGCATGTATGTCTTGTATGTATGTATGTAGTGCGTGAGTGTGTATCTGCGTATTTGGTGTTTGTGTCTGTGTGTGCGTGAGTGTGTGTTTGTGTTTGTGTTTGTGTGTATGTATGTATGTACATACATATGTCATATGCATGTATGTGTTCATATATGTATGTTATGTATGTCATGTATGTACATATGTATGTAGTTTGTGTGTATATGTCTGTGTGGGCGAGGGTGTGCGTCTATGTGTGTGTTGATCTTTGTGTGTGTGTGTGTGTGTGTGTGTGTGTGTGTGTATGTAAGCATGTATGTATGTGTATGTCTATGTCCCGTGCAGCATGTCCTTGCCAAATCAGAAATCAGAAATTCGGAACTCTCCTTTTGCTTTCTTTTTTTCCGGACGGACAGAGGGAAAGGGGGGCGTGAGAGGGAGGGGCCAGGGTAAATTTTTTTTGTTCTCTCGCGCGCTTCCTGCTTGCAGCTTTTGCATAACCCCTGCAACCCGTGCAGCAATCCTTGCAAAATCAGAAACCAGACATTCGGAACTTTTTTTTTTTTTTTTTTTTCTTTTCCCGGACGGATGGACTGCTCTCGCCCGTCAGTCCGGGAAAGAAAAAACCAATTTCTGACTTTCTGATTTCTGATTAAAAGGTTGCAGGGGTGCTACAGAAGAAAGTGCTGCCGGATTTGCTTTTTTTTTTCGTTTTGGTGCACCTTCCTGCTGGAGCTTGTCCTAAGGCTCCTTGTCTGTGCTATTACTACTCTACATGTTTCCATCTTCTTGGCAGTGCTTTCTCTTTCCTCCTTGCTTCTTCCTTCTTCGATTCCTTCCTCTGCCTTCTTCCTCCTTCCTCCTTCCTCCTCCTTCCTTCTTCCTTCCTGCTTCCTCCCTCCTTCTTCCTCCCTCCTCCCTCCGCAGCGGTTTACTCTCTATCATCCCCCGTTGACCCAAGACACGGAGCCAAATGAATGATTGTCGGGGTTGCTGGGATCCCTTGTGGGCAATACTAGTAGTCTGGCACCTTGCAAAAGCCTACCAAAGGACGTGCGAAACTATTTGGAGCGTTAATACAAACACCAACACACCAACACACGCCCACGCACACACACACACACACACACACACACACATAGGTACATAATAAGTGCATACAAATACTTAATAAACACAAACACACGAACACACACATAATACATATACACATACACACACAAAGACAAACACAAAGAAACATACCAAACGCACATGCACACACTCACGCTCACACACAGACTCACACACATACAAACATACACACAGAATACATGCATACAAACATAATACATGCATGCACACATAAACACACACAAACACACACACACACACACACACACAGGTGAAGCGCGCGAGAGAACGAATAATTTTTTTTCTTAGCATAGTGCTGTAGCACAACCCCTGCAACCCGTGCTACAGCAGCACATGATTTGCAAAATCAGAAATCAGAAATGCGGAATTTTTTTCCCGCGCGAAAGGTAGTGGGGCAACGCGCGCGACCATGAAGAAACAATTTCTTTTGTCCCCTGCCCCCTCCCTTCCGCCGTCCGTCCGAAAGAAAAAAAACGGAGTTCCGAATTTCTGATTTCTGCGAGTACGTGAGTGAGCAAGTGAGCGAGCAAGTGAGTGAGTGAGCAAGCGAGTGAGTGAGTGAATGAGGGAATGAGTTAGTGAGTGAGTTAATGAGTCAGCAAGTGAGTGAGTGAGTGAGCGAGTGAGTGAATGTGTGAGTGAGTGAACGAGTGAGTGAGCAGGTGAGTTAGCGAGTAGGTGAGCGAACAGGTGAGCGAGTGAGTAAGCGGCCTCTGGCTGATTAGCTAGGTTGGCGGACGGCGAGAGTGTTAGACAAGGGATTGGCGAGAGGGAGCGTGTACGAGGCGGAGGGTTCGGGGGGAGAGCGAAAAAGATTTCTGGCGAGGCGGAGGGGGGGGCACGGACTTTTTTGTTTCATTCTCGAGCGCGCTTTCCCACCCCCCCCCCCCCCCTCCCCGCCCGTCCATCAGGCAGTGAAAAAAACCGATTTCCGGATTTCTGGCTTCTGATTTGCAAGCAACATGCTGCGCCCCCTCCCGTCCGTCTGTCCGAAAAAAAAGGGGCGGGGGAGGGGGTGGGGAACAGAGTTCCGAATTTCTGATTTCTGATTTTGCAAGACATGCTGCCCGGGTTGCAGGGGGTGTACTACAGCTGCAAGAAGGAAGCGCGCGAGAACAAAAAAAGTTTTCACCCCTCTCCCCCCTTTCCGCCCGTCCGTCCGGGGAAAAGAAGAAAAAAAAAAGGTCCGAATTTTCAAAGATATGCTGCACGGGCTGCAGAGGGTGTAATACAGCTGCAAGGGGGAGCGCAAGCGAGCAGAATCTTTTCCTTAACATGGTGCTGTAGCACACCCCTGCAACCCGTGCTACAGCAGCACGTTGGTTTGCATTATCAGAAAACAGAATTTCGGAAACAGTTGTTTTTTCCCGCGCGAAAGGGGGGCAACAGGCGCGAGAATGAAGAAACAAGGTTTTCGGTCCCCTCGCTCCGCCCCACCCCACCCCCCCCCCCCCCCCCTTCCGCCGTATGTCCGAAAAAAGTAGAAAAAACAAAACAGGGTTCCGAATTCCTACTTCTGCGAGTACGAGTGAGCAAGTGAGTGAATAAGTGAGTAAGTGAGCAAGTGAGTGGGTGAGTTAGTAAGAGAGCAAGTGAGTGAGTGAGCAAGTGAGTGAGCAAATGCGTGAATGAGTGAGTGAGCAAGTGAGTGAGCAAGTGAGTGAGCAAGTGAGTGAGCAAGTGAGTGAGTAGGTGCGCGCGAGTGAGTGAGCGGCGGGGGGCACCACAGGCCCCTCTGTCAGTTAAGCTAGGTTGGCTTTTGTCTGGCGGGCGGCGAGAGTGTTGGACGAGGGAAGGGCGGGAAGGAGCGTGTACGAGGCGGAGGGGTGGAGGCAGAGCGAAAAAGATTTTTGGCGAGGGGGCTCGCGGCCTGCAGCTCGTGCTACAGCAGCATGTTGTTTGCAACGTAAGAAAATAGAAACTCGGAAATCGGTTTGTTTCCCCCGCTTGATAGACGGGCGGGAGGGAGGGGAAGGGGGGAGGCTCAGGAACCTGCTAAAATCCATGAAAAAAATGCCCCCCCCCCCTTCTTCATCCTTCTCGCCCCCCCCCCCCCCCCCCCGTCCGTCTGTCAGAGAAAAAGAAAAAAAACAGTTAGAATTTCTGATTTCTGATTTGGCCAAGACATGCAGCATGGGTTGCAGGGGGTACGCTAGAGCTGCAAAAAGAAGGCGCGCAAGAGAACAAAAAATTCTTTCGCCTGCCCCTTCCCCCCCCTCCCTCCCGTCCTTCCGCCCGTCCGTCCGAAAACAAAGGAGAAAAAAAAAACAACAGAGTTCCGAATTTCTGATTTCTGATTTGGCAAAGACATGTTGCACGGGCTGCAGGGAGTGTGCTGAAGCTGCAAGGAGGAATCGCGCGAGAGAGCGAACAATTGCTTCCTTAGCATGGTGCTGTAGCACACCCCTGCAACCCGTGCTACGGCAGCATGCTGTTTGCAAAATCCCAGAAATTTGATTTTTTTTTTCCTAGACGGACGCGCGGAAGGGAGGGGGGCAAAGCGCGCGAGAATGAATAAACAAAAAAAAATTGGTCCCCTGCACCCTCCCCCCCCCCACCCCCCCCACCCCCCCCCCCCCCCCCCACCACCACCACACACACACCTCCGCCGTCCGTCCGGGGAAAAAAAACAGAGTCCCAAATTTTGATTTCTGCGAGTACGTGAGTGAGTGAGCAAGTGAGTGGTTAGTGAGTGACTGAGCAAGTGAGTGGGTGAGTGAATGCGTGAGTGAGTGAGCAAATATGTGAGCAGGTGAGTGAGTGAGCAGGTGAGTGAGTAAGTGAGCGAGTTGGTGAGCGAGTGATAAGCGGCGGGTGGCACCATACCCCACTCTGGCTGTTAGCTAGGTTAGTTTGTGTCTGGCGCGAGAATGTTGGACGAGGGATGGGCGAGAGGGAGGGGTGGGGGTAGAGCCAAAAAAGATTTCTGGCGAGCGGGCTCGCGGCTCTGCCTGCAACTCGTGCTACAGCAGCATGTTGTTTGCAAAGTTAGAAATTAGAAACTCGGAAATCGGTCCCCCCCCCCGCCTGATGGAGGGCGGGAGAGAGGGGGGAGCGAGCTCGAGAATGAAGGAAATTTTTTACCTATGCCCCCTTCCCGTACGTCCGTCCGGAACCAAAAGAAAAAACACAGAGTTCCGAATTTTTCATGTCTGATTTTGCAAAGGCATGCTGCACGGGTTGCAGCAAGAAGGAAGCGCGCAAAAGAATAAAACAAGTTTCCCTGCCCCCTCCTCTCCACGCCACCCCCGCCCCCCCTCGTTCCGCCCGTCCGTCAGGAAAAAAAGAAACAGAGTTCCAACTTGCTGATTCTGATTTGGCAAAGACATGCTGCACGGGCTGCAGGGGTTGTGCTACAGCTGCGAGGGGGAAGCGCGCGAGAGAGCGAAAATTTTTCCTAATTTGGAAATAGTTTTTTTTTTCGCGCAGAAGGGAGGGGGCCAACGCGCGCGAGAAGCAAAATGTTTTGTCCCCTGCCCCCTGTGTGTGTGTGTGTGTGTGTGTGTGTGTGTGTATGTAAGTATGTATGTATGTGTGTATGTGTATGTGTGTGTATGTGTGTGCGGGCGCGAGTGCCCCCCCCCACCCCCCCCCTCCCCCCTTCCTCCCGTCCGCCTGCAAAAACAGAAGAAAACAGAGTTCTGACTTTATGATTTCTGCGAGTAAGTGAGAAAGTGAGTAAGTGAGTGAATAAGTAAGTGAATGAGTGGTTGAGTGAGTGAATAAGTGATTTAAGTAAGTGAGCAAGTGAGCGAATGCAGGAGTGAGTGAAGGAGTGAGCGAGTGAGTGAGTGAGTAGGTGAGAGCAAGTGAGTGAGCGAGTAGGTGAGTGGGCGGTGAGTGAGCGAGTGAGCGAGTGAGTGAGCGCGGAGTGACACTGCAGCACTCTCTGGCGAGTACTGTTTGCTATATTGGTTTTTGAACGGCCGGGCGGGGAGAGTGTTGGACGAGGGATGGCGAGAGGAACGGTGTACGAGGCGGAGGGGGGGGGGGGGGGGGGGGGAACGCGCGAGAGAACATAAAAAAATTCCCATGCACCCTTCATCCAGCCTGTCCGTCCGTCCCTCTGACAAAGAGAATAAAGAAAAAACAATTCGGAATTCTGATTTCTGATTTTGCAAATGGTTGCAGGAGGTTCTGAATGATGGATTTCTGATTGTTGCCAGATATGCTGGACGCGCTGCGGGCGGCGTGCTACAGCTGCAAGGGGGTAAGCACGCCGCGAGAAAACGAACAACGAAGTTTTTTTCCTATTACTGGGTACATTCAAGTGTCAAAACTCAGTCATAGAATTTGAGTTAAGGGCAAGATTTCAGATTAGCGGCCAGATTTCAGATTAGTAGTCAGAATTCAAATTAGTTCAATTTGACTGCTATATCCGTCCGCAAAATTTGCATAATTTTGCGAAATGTTAACGTTAAATTGAACTAATTTGACTCGGAATTCTGACCACTAATCTAAAATCTGACCGCTAATCTGAAATCTGACCCTTAAATCAAATTCGATGATTGAGTTTGACGCTTGAATGTACCTAGTCATATCTTAGTGCTGTAGCACACCACTGCAATCAGTGCTATTAATACATCAGCATTTTCTGTAAAATCAGAAACCAGAAATTCAGAAATATTAATAGTTTTTTTTGCAGGCGGACGCGCGGAAGGGAGGAGGGGGGGCAGGGGGGTGTTGTAGCAAGCGTGAGAATGAATTCTGTTGTATCCTGCCCCCTCCCTCCGCGCCCCTTCCGTCAGTATATATAATTAAATTATCATTATAATACAGAAGAAAAAAACTCGTTATTACTGCAAGAGAAAAGTGTGTTAATACTAATATTAGTAAAATATGATCTAACATTTTCCGCAGGGAATGTTAATAAATAGTTTAAAATAAAATTGTTGGTTATGAGGCACCTCATTAATATTACAATATATACAATATTAATACTTGTATATAATAATACTTATTTATAATTGGAAAATGTAACGGTTATCACATATAATCATGTCTATCAAAATTTCTTGCCGGAGTTAGGAAGTATTAATAATATTGTTATTAATATAATATTCTTGCTATATCGAAGTTGTAACAGAAACGTTGTAAAAGATTCTTAAGTGACTAAGGAAGGAAGGGTTGGAGGGGGGGGAGTAAGAAATGTAGGCATCACCGGTAAAAAGTACCTTTTCCTGGTGACAGATGCACCAGCTTGTTTTTCAGTATTATTTGTCCGGATTGGACCTGATGCCATTTTATTCCTGGTCTGTTGCCGTTTTCCTTTTTGGCTTCACTGAGCTCATATAACGAGACATCATTCTCATCTTTTGAGGACTGTGTTTGGTTGTATTACCGACTTTTTACGAGCTATCGTTGGGGGCATTACATTTGGAGTCCACATCACTAGGGTGATTTCTTTCTGCTTTGCCACACAGGCAACAGAGTGAATTTTCACTGACCTGTCTCACACGGTGACGTCAGACGAAAACAAATACTCCAACACAGCTCCCTCATGACTCTTTCACAAAACAAATAATTTGATTGGTCTCACTGCAGGTGTCTCGTACCCTCTAGCCCAATCCATATCCGTCACACTTGTCCTGGCAAGCTGATATTTCTTTAGGTTGCATTTCAGGCCAAATGCTCCGATGCGCCTGAAGACATCTGACAAGTGATCGATATGCTCTTCCATTGTGTTAGAGTATACGATGATGTCATCGATGTAACAAAATGCATATTCTCCCGCCTTCTGTCCTCTCCTTCTCATAAAACCATCCTCCGACTGGTCGTCATATTGACCGCTCAACATCTTCTGCATCGCCTTCTGAAAGAGCCCCGGGGCCTGTTTGAGTCCCATTGGAAGCACCTTCCACTGGTATATTTCCATACCCACAACGAATGCAGTCAGCCATCTGGATTTCTCGTCCAGTGGTATCTGCCACAAGCCGTTCTTAAGGTCAATGACCGAATAGAATTTAGCATTCCGCAGCACCCTTCTGCCTTCTTCTAAGGTCGGCAGAGGATTTCTCTCTTCCTCTAGCACCTTATTCACACGGGCATAATTGATCGTCAAGCGCCATTCTCCTCCTGGCTTAGGGACGATTTTCGGTTGAGAGACAATTGGAGATGTAGATCTCTCAATAAAGTCCTCATCGAGCAACTGTCTCACATTCTCCTCCGCTATTTTTGCCTCATGTATGCTCAAATTTGCCCTCCGTGGTGCCGGAGATGGCTCCGCACCCGGTATCTTGTAAATGACAGCAGTGAAGTCATCCGACTTTACACCACCTGCCCGAGGAGGGTCGAAAATTTCTCTGTACGCCTCCATCTTAGCTTTGAGAAACGCCTTCTCTCTCTCCGAACCCACTCCTTCTTCTAAAATTTTCCGCGCCGCCGCTTGGAAATCTTCCTCCGACATCTTCTTATGCTCCTTGAGGGGCGCTAAGTCCTCCTCCAAACTCAAATCTTCCTCGGACAAATCGTCTAGTCCCGGCCTTTCATACGTGACTGTGTCCGGCTCATCATCATGACCCAGCCCGACAAGCATATCAATAAGGTTCGCGTATTGTATCGGAGCCTTACGGGTGTAGAAACCATCAAAGCATGTGAAAGCTTGAGGTATCAATTTCAACTTGTCCTGGGCTCTGAGCTTTTGCTTGTATGCACTGCTCTGCTCCCGAGACCCGAGTCGACAAGCCACCACTAACTGTTGCTTGCGACAAGGAACAGGTATAGGATGATCAATAAGCCGGTCCCTTGTCTCCTGTGCCCAGATCGCCTTCTCATTGTATGGCAGAATGACAGTATACGGCTTGTTACTCTCAAATAGAGTCCGTAGACACTTTTTCACTTCAGTTAATGAGCGCGGCCAGGTAGGCACATCGCCCCAAAAGTTCGTGATAAAAGTTTTAATGTCATCCGCTGGAGTATCGGGGATACGCCCCTTCCTCCTTGGCACAAACGCCTCTCTCTTCTCATCTGACACCTTCGCATGGTAACAGTAGCCATTAGTAATATGGACATCTGCCCCCCACCTTCTGCGAATCTGGCCAACGACGGGCACTGTTTCGCAACACATATTATCTTCTCATTACGCGCTACGACTAAGTCATCAATAGACTTTCTGTCCCATGCGGGAATCGTAACCGTATACGCCTGCATCTCCGTCTCCCAATTGTCGGTCCAGGTCAATTCCTCCGGCACTGTGACATAGGGGTGTACATAGGCTTCAGTTGCCTCATGTACGAAGGCCAACTTTTTCCTCTCCGTTGCTAGACTCAGCTCAAAAGCCTCGTATGAGTCAGTAGCAGTCATCGGATTAATATCCTCCTCCTCTCCATTCTTCACTCCATAAATCACCCGCCGTGCGGCGCAATCGATCACAGCCCCCATCGTAGCCAATTGGTCATACGACAGCAGGATTGAACCGTGGTAATCGGGGACAACATAGAGGTCCGCACGATATACTCGACCGGATTTCAATTTGAAAATTAATGTGACGATGCCCGTAATTTCCGTACGGCTGCCTACCCCTTTTAGGGTCCCCTTTGTTTTTCTAATGTTTTTGTCCACCCATGTCCGGTGACTATTCAAAAACTTCTGGCCGACAATATTAATATTCGCCATCGTATCATTACCAACTTTTAATGTGGTTTGTAAAGTTTCACAAAAGAGGTCAGTGTAGCATAGCGCGTCTGGTCTATGTAAACTAGCCGCTAGCACATGAATTTTTCGTTCTAGGGTTTTGAGTCTAAGCTCAAGTTCCTTGTCCTCTTCTCGTTCTCCCCCCTTTTCCGCCAACTTAACTTCTTGAGTCTCCGGGGCTTCCGGTATCTCGAGTGTCTTTTGGACAGAGTCTGGTACACCGAGTGTACTAGTGTCTATAGCAGAGACTATTGAGTCCTTTGACGGGGGTACGGTCCGCTGCTTCTTCGTAGGAGGAGACCTAGCCTTTGGTTTCGGCTTCCTCTCCTCCATCGCCTTCTTCGCCTTCCTATTCGCATCATTTATCATATTAGCTCTCGAAGGATGAACTAGCAAGTGCTTACCTTGAGGCTTGTGAGGCTGTGTGCCTTCACCTTCACGTCTGGGGGGAACGGAACCGTTCGTATCCTGTTCATCAACAGTAGGCATAACTGTGACTCTCGGATTAAAAAGAACAGTTTTTATCTCCTTCTCTCTCTTCTTTTCCTCTCTCTTCTCCTCCTGTCAGTCTACGACGACAACACGCTCACCTGAGCCGGTGTCTTCGTCTTGACGTCCCCCCTCCGTAGCGGTATAAGCTTGCTGGGGGTAGTTGGAGCTGGAACTGGTGCTATAATTCCAGTATCCGTGTCCTCTGGGAGGGCGCGCTGGGGTCCGTCCTCCCCTTCCACGAAAGCCTCGTCCTCGTGGTGCCGCCCCTCTTGGTGTCCCTCGGGACCCTCGTGACGATCCTCTCGTCTCTCTTCCTCCTCTAGTCGGCGCCTTTGATCGGCCCGATGTCTCTCTCTTCTCCCTTCTCTTCATTCTGTCAAGGAAGTAAATGATGGCCTCCCGGAACTCCGCATCCG
>WBZZ01003096.1:47500-110000 GCA_019918135.1 Paulinella micropora | reverse complement strand
TTTAAGCGCGCTTTGCTGCGCTGTGCGTACCTGTATTTACGTATGCCTACCTGTCGTATTTAATCAAAAACACCACACGGGTGGGAAGGGGGGGGGGGGGGGCGGGGCTCCCGTGTGGGGGGGGCGGCGCTAGGAACGCATGCAACTGCACGGGCCGGCCTGTCTCTTTCAGACTCGGCCACAAATGCAAGGGGATCAACGCACCATCCGGGGAAGTTGGCCAAACACATTGGCTTGTGTCTCAGACACAAATGAATAAGGAATTCAGGCAGGACATTTCCAACTGGCTGTTTCTGGTATACTAAGGTCTTGGCCAGTGTAGACTTGCCACTGCCTGGAAGTCCGCGTATGATCACAAGACTATTAACAGCAGTTGCGCTTGCTGGTTAAGCCTGACCAGTCGCATCAGTTTGAGAAGACATCGCTCTTGTTAGTAGTTGAGGATGGTTTTCTGGCTCCTTCGAGTTGCAGCAGCCCATTCAGTGTCGCATACAGTCCATTATCGCAAGAAATGTGAAATACGTCGGTCAATATATAAACAGGCCTGTCCCTTTTTGTCAGATACGTCGCTCAAGCTGTAAACAGACAGGTCCCTTTTTTTTGAAAATTTCATCCGCCAGTCAGAAACTTTAGCCAAGGAAAAAACCATGTAATGTGGTGGGGGAGTACACACGGGAGTGGTGGACGCGCCCCCCAAAGATATAATTTGCTGGGAAAAAACCAAATAATGTGGCATGCTTATCATGGTGAATGGATGATGGTGGGGAAGTCGTGTGAGGGTGTGATGCATGCATTGTGTGATTCATGGTGTGATGCATGTATGGATGACAATCTCCTGGCCTCTTGCTAGCTTTAAACTTGACAGTGGAAACTAGATATTTAAGCGCGCTTTCAAGCTTTAATCCTTGGACCTGCCAACGTACTGCTTCATTTACCCGCGGAGGGGTAAAATATTGATTTATTAATTAGCAAAAACATGTCATGTTCAGTAGTATAGGGTCGCACTTCGACACACTTTTTCACGACATACCACCCGCCACCACATTGACACACCCTGCCGGCCCGCAGGGACAAAATAGCAACGAATATTAATATTTAAAATAATACTGCTAATATATAAAGACACATTTCAAAGCTACGCTTTTCAAAAGCGTATACAGGATGATTGACGACGACACTGAAAAAAAGACAAGTCGTAGATTCACAATTTCAAAAGGATGTATTATGATAAAGAATAATGAAAAAAGGCCGATGGTAAAAGTTCAATGGAGAGAAGGATGTAAAACGATGTTTAAGAGTTTTAGTATTGGAAAACGAAGAACACAAGAACAAGCAATGGAAGAAGCAAAGAAATACCACGAGGAAAAAGTAAAACCAAAGTATGATGAATGGAAAGTTAATTATAATAAGGAAACAAAGAAAATCAAAAAAGAAAAGAAAAAGAATTGGAAGAAGACTCCTTTCAAGTGTGAATGCGGAGTTGAAATCAATAGGAGTAGCAAAGCAAGACATATGAAATCAAAAATTCATACGGCCCCGCCAGCCCAGCCCGCCCCGCCAGCACCGTCCGCCCCGCCCTTATTTCCATCTAAACATAGGGCCCCCCGTATATATAGACACGGGGAGCACACGGCGGACCACGGCGGGGGCAGACGATTGATATAATTATTTAATTTCCAAAAAAAAAAATTGTTATCAAATATATAAGATGGAGACACACACTTACAACGATATTCAGTATAGGTTGGACAAATTTAGGGAACAAAAAATTAATTATGAAATCAAAAGGGTCAGGGGTCAAGATGTGCTGTATATAATACCGAAGACGAGAAAGTATAAGGTGGCTACAACAACTGCCCAAAATTACTTGAACAGAGTAAGAGGTGCTGTTTACTTTGAGCATCATGCTATTCCAGTAGCACCACCATTACCGCCTCAGTTTGAAGCGAAAGTGTTTGAAGCGAAAGTGAGAGAAAGAAAAGAAAGTGTGAAAGACCTAATGCGATACGGAAACTACGAAATCAGACACGTTGACAGAAAGAGCACATTCTAGGCATTAATGAAAGCCAGTATTGGGTTAGGATTAGATGCAACTTTACTTCATTCAGTATGGAAGATGTAGTAAAGTTTATTGAGATAATACTGAACGACTTTATAAAAAGACAGAGACAAGGTAATATGGTAAGTTTAAGTATCAAGTTTGTAGATTACTACGGTGCTGTATCTACGGGTTTGAAAAAGATTAACTAGATTTCTGTCAGCGATGTTTTAGAAAGACTGTCAGCAATATTTCAAAGCAACGAAAGCCTTTATACAGACGAAAAGGGAGCCAATATGGATAAGTTTAGGTTCGTTTTGAAATCTGTTGAAATGCAGACGGGAGGAACGAGGCTTCAAATAATGAATAAGTTGGATGTATATAAAAAGAGAGGGGTAATTCAAATTAATAATACAGACAACATATGCTTAGCCAGAGCAATTGTTGTAGTAAAAGCAAAAATTGAAAAACACAAAAAATACAAGACAATAATGATGGGACGAAAGATACAGGAGGAGATTGCTTTGAAACTACACGAAGAAGCGAAAGTTATTCAGGATGTGTGCGATATTCCTGAAATTAATACATTTGCTAACCACATTAAATACAATCTTGTTATTGTTGAATTCCCTGACAAGATTGTTTATAAGACAGATTTACTTGATGAGGATGGCAAACGACTTACGAACCTTTACATACTTAAGACAGAGAACCACTACGATGCGATAACCAATATGAAGTCTATGGTATGTAAAGAAAACTTCTGTGAGTTATGCTTAAGAGGATTTCAAAAGAGACATTCTTGCGAATCAACTTGTAATATCTGCGAAACCAAAGACTGCAAGGGTATTAACGATAAAAGCAATTGGACTGATTGCTATTCGTGTAATAGAAAGTTTCCTAATACGGTATGTTTCAACAACCACAAGAGGACGAACTGTGATATCAAAGCGAAATGTCTTTCGTGCGGACTTAATTACAGGAGGAAAGACGAACACAAATGCGGTTATGCGAAATGCCGTAATTGTAAGGAACTGAAACCACTTGAACACCAATGTGAAATCGTGAAGAAAGACATACTACCTTTTTCAGAGAAATACATATTCTTTGACTTTGAAGCGACACAGGATACGGGCGAGCACATTGTTAATCATTCGGAAAGTCAGTATTACGATGCTAAGGAACCCGTGGTTCATAAGAACATTGATGATTTCTGTAAGTGGGCTTTTGAATCTAAGCACAATGGCTTTACATTCATTGCTCATAACAGTCGTGGTTATGACTGCCAGTTTATTCTTAAATGGTTAGTTGATAACGGACAAGCACCATTCGTCATTTATCAAGGCGGTAAGATAATGATGATGACTTTGAAGAAATACCGCTTCATTGATAGTCTCAGTTTCTTGATTATGCCTCTGGCTGATTTTCCTAAAACATTCGGATTGAACGAACTTAAAAAAGGCTTCTTCCCTCACTTCTTCAACACTGATAAGAATAAAAACTATGTTGGTGTGATGCCTCATAAGAAGCACTACTGCTACGACACGATGAAAGATAAGAAGAGAGCGGAATTCTTAGAATGGTATGAAAGCCAAAGAAACAGCACATTTGATATGCAGAAGGAAATTGCGGAATACTGTCATAGCGATGTTGACATTTTGAGAAGGGGTTGTATGGATTTTAGAAAGCAGTTTCTAGAATTCGGTATTGACCCGTTTCAATATACAACTATTGCGAGTTGTGTTATGGCTTTGTATCGTGCTAAGTTTATGCCAGAGAATTCAATTGCTGTGTTGAAGGCGGAAAAGCAAAACAGGATAACCTCTCGGGCCTGTGTTGAATGGATAGCTTACAGAAGCAGGTTAGACCAAACGGATATCAAACATGCTTTCAATGGTGGTGAAAAAATGTTCAACTTAGGACAGTCAAATGTTTATGTTGATGGCTGGGACGAAAAGACGAAAACCGCTTATGAGTTTTACGGGTGTCATTGGCACGGATGTCAGAAATGCTACAACAGCAATAAATTGAATATTAAGAAAAATAAGACTATGGAAGAACTATGTAAAAAAACAAAAGAAAGAGAAGTTTTATTAAGCAAACTTTTTGGAGTATCAAAAGTTATTACTATCTGGGAATATGAATGGAGATTAATGAAAACAAGTGAAAGCCTAGCGGAAGATACGAACGAACGAATTACCGAACAAGAAGGACTTAACCCGCGAGAGGCGATGTTTGGGGGTAGAACGGATGCTCTAACATTGTATTGGAAAGCACGGCACAACAGCGAATACGCAAAAGACATTGACATATGCTCTCTGTATCCTACCGTTATGTTTTACGACCTTTACCCTAGCGGACACCACGAAATCATTAGACCCAGTAACGACGATGACCGAAAAGATATGAAAAACAAAATTATAAACAGAGAATATTTCGGAGTGTCTAAGGTTAAGATGCTACTGCCCAGAAAATTACTACACCCCGTTTTACCTAAGGCGGACAGAGGTAAGCTTATGTATTACTTATGCGACAAGTGCGGAATGACTGAACAGAAAACTGAATGTAAGCACACCGATAACGAGCGAACAATAACTGGCACTTGGGTAACTCCTGAAAGCTACAAGCTAATTAAGGTATATGAGGTATGGCACTGGAAGGAGCAGAGCAGTAGCCTGTTCAAAGATTTCATAAAAACTTTCTTAAAGGTTAAACAAGAGTCAAGCGGATATCCTGATGGATGTATTACACAGGAACAAAAAAGAAACTACATTGACAGTATGGAAGTCAAGATGGGTATTAAGATGGACGAAAACAAAATAGAAGAAAACCCTGGACGGCGAGCGGTTGCTAAGTTGTGCTTGAATAGCCTGTGGGGCAAGTTTGGTGAAAAGCAAAACAAAACTCAAAACAAAATGATAAAAGATAAAGATACCTTATACAAGTTAATGAACGATAAGTCAGTTGATAACAGAAACATAAACATTATCAACGACAAAATAATAGAAGCGAGTTATGACCTTAAACAGGATGCGGTAAGCGACCCCGTAAAAACAAATATTGTAGTTGCTTTATTTACGACTTGCCACGCGAGGATTAGACTATATGAGATGATGGACAAACTAGAGAACAGAGTTCTATACCACGATACCGACAGTGATATATATACAACAGACTTAACGAAAGGCGAAACAGATGTAAAAACTGGTAAGTTGTTAGGCGAATGGACGGACGAACTACACGGGGCAAGGATTATGACCTTTATCGGAGGCGGACCAAAGTGTTATGGATATGTCTTAGATAATGGTAAAGCAAGTATGAAAGTCAAAGGCTTTAGTATGAATTATGAAAACAATAAATCATTAAATTTACCAAATATGTTAAGCGTCATTAGTTGCGGACTTGGAATTAAAAACAACGACCTTATTGAGAACGGCAAGAATGAATTGTTAGAGTTGCTTACTCAGGAAGAAAAATTGATTGCTAAACGAATTGAAAAATCTGGTAAAGTTGTTATAGTAGAGAACAGCAAGATAAAAAGAGACAAACAACAGAAAAAATAACGAGTGAATACTTAGAAAAAATATTCAGCTTTACTTACACCAAACGAAATGTTATAGGTATTGTAGATAATGCAATTGAAACTAGACCATTCGGTTATTAAATGTAGGGCAATAAAAGCTTTATAGATATATTTTTTTGCCCCTACCATTGAAGCTCCTGATTGTATGTATTCCTTTCTTTGGTTTGACTAACTTAGTATTTACAGCCGTAGCACCTAACAATGAAACGGGGTCAAATGCTGTTTGGTAGTTTGTCGTTAGCTTCGCAGTCTTTGCCCTTTTACCTTTTGGATTTACCTTGACAGCTACTCGGTCAATTACTCCTTCAATGAGGTCTCTTGTGCTACTGCCTTTGTTGTATGTGGTAGCCCTCACCCCAGTCTGTCGGCTTAAATCTTTTGCTATTGTGCCACCTAACGAATGACCCGTAAGCTCTACATTATCTTACCATATTTCTTTATGACTTCATTAACCAGCTTCTGCTATTCTTTATATCTCGGTGTTCTTTTTAATACTCCCTTTACCAATGCGACATCTGTGAGTAAGTCTCGCTTGTCCGCGGAGCCTCTAAATGCTACAATCGCCTTACCATCTTTTTCATACACTGTTGATTTTTCTTTGCTGGCGACTGGCTTCCATCCGTCAGCACCCTTTCTATCTGACGAAGACAAATAGACATCCTCCGACAACTCCGCACTGCCTCCCTTCTGCCTTCTGTATGCCTTACCTGCCTTTTTCAATGCTTCACCATAGCTTATGTTATGCTTAGCAGAGTAAGCCTTAACGAACTTGATCCACTCGGTCATCCTATATTAATTATTTAATTTTTTTATTTTTTATACTGCCAACTATATACACCCTACTCTACACTCACCGATGCAAAAGCTTTGTGAAAAATTTGAACAGCTATCTGTCAGCAACAAAGACAGAACATTTACTTTACAAGAAATTAAGCAAGTAATTGATGGACACATTAATGAATACAAATCAGAAAACAAGAAACTTCAAGAACAAGGAAAGATTCCTATGGGAAAATATAAGGGAAAGACAGTCGCCGATGTGGTTGTATTAGATACCCAATATTTAAGATGGATGGCGAAGCAACCGTTTCTAGACAACCATCCTGAGCTAAAAAAAGAAATATTCAAACAGCTTCAATTGTAGGAGCTTTGTGGAGATTTCTCAAAAACTTATTAATTTATTTTTTTGGTTGCAAAGCTACGTTTGCAAAAACGTATGAAACTTTTTTCAAAAGGTTCATTGGTCTTCTAAGAAATTAAGGATAACACTCACATTTCCTCCATTATTAGCAGTCGCGACAGACTTTTGTAAAAATGTTAGATTTTCACCAGGTGCGAGTTGTATGTCGTAAGTTCGCAGGTCAATAAGCTGGCTAGAAGTAGCATTAACAAAAAGTTTAAGGATGACGTCCGTTATAGTGGCACCACCAAGGGCAGTCGCAGCGGTATCCTTTAACACGATTGAAGTTGTAGCATCAATATCAGCAAAGTTCTCCGCCGTAAGTGTTCCAGTTGTTTTCACAATCCTCACTATATTAACTTTGGTATCTTCGTTTGATATGCTCACGAGAGATGGATAAACGATTGAATATTTTGTAGCACCGCCATTAAAAAGCGATTTATTTTTTATGCTAAGAATTGGGCTTTCAGTAGTGCTCGCTGGCTCACTTCCTTCCGCTTCGTTAGATATGCTTGAATTAACGGTGTTAGGGCCCTCAATAAACATACTACAACTTGCTGTTTTTAAACTTTGTATTCCTGTATCGGCATCATTTCTCATTCTAGCAACAAATGGAAGAGTTGTATTCCGCAGACTGACACCTGTGTTGGCATTCGCATACTTGATCATATGGACTTGCTGGAATTCGCCTGTGTTGGGGTTCTCAATTGAAAACTTAATGGCCCCAAAGCCCAAATATTAAAATTGAATTTGAAAGACATTTCCCTTCGTCAAATCTAAGAGCGGCATATCGACTGTTCCATTACATGGGTCATCCCAGATTGCTTGTTGAATATAGGAAACAACACCTCCTTTCGCGTGCGCTATACAGAAACCCACCACACCATCCTTATAAAAGTAGAATCCATTTTGTAGATTATTATCGCCTATACCAATAAATGATACATATTCCTTAGTTTCATCAGTAGTCCATAAGGCAGTGAAGCGTGCTAAAACACCCATACCCGTTCTTTATTTTATTTTTCTTTTGCTTTCCATAACGGCATTAGCAGTAGCATTAGCGGTTGTTTTTAATTCGGCCATATTACTGCTAAATGAAACACTCGCGTTCGTTTCTGATTTTGTCCATACCCTTGTATTAATAGTATATGGAAAGATTTCCTGTAATACTGGTGTTAATGAACTGGTTAATGCTTCACCAAAGGCAGTTTTCATATTTTGACCCCCTACATATCCATCATACCCGACTTTGACATTTACGAAGTCTCCGCCTGGATTTTGGGCGACTAAATTTCGTTGGTGAGTGGTCATCCACACTTCCGTTTTTTGGTGTTCGTATATTATCAAAAAAAAAATTAACTATCAAAAATTAATAATTACTTCTTACTTCACTGGCGGGAGTTTAGGTTCTAGTAATGGTGCCGTTCCTGACATTTACTTCTTGCTGAGTTACGACAAATGTGTAATGATTGGCCGCAATAGTCGCGGTGTTTCCGATAAACTCCCATCGTCGCTCTGTGTCTAGACTTATTCCACTAATTTCATTTTGGTCCTTGCTCCACAGCGGACGGGTATTGTCAAAGCTATCACACCAAAACCAGTTGTATTGATAAACATTGCTATTCATCAAAGCAAAGCCTTCCAACTTCGGCTTAAGATACATATAGTCTTCTAGTTTTGTAGCCGCACAATCAATATTGAATTCCTGAAGTCGTGCCCCGTCTAGTGTGGTATAAAAGCTAGTAACCTTAGCGGGATTTATGTTGCTATTGTCGTAGGCGGTGTTCTTATTTTCTATTCCGCTGAACACGGAGTGATAAATCTTCTTAAGTCGTCGTCCGTGTCCTCTGTCAAATCTAAGTATAACATTTTGGGAAGGTGAAGGTGTGCCGACAGTATTTTTATACAAATAAGAATAATCAATGTTAAAGCTCATACCTTCGGGGCTCATAATCTTCTGTTGAATTGATGGAATGACATCAGGATTGGTTTCAACAGCTAAGAAAAGGCTGAGATTAGTAACCTTAACACTTAAATCCGCCGCCGCAACAGTGCCTCCGCCAGTAGAAAGAGCATCCTCGTTGTAATAAAAGATTTTGGGTGTCTGTTGCCAAACAATTCGCATAGTCAAAATTTCTGGAAACATAATAGTTTTATCCAGAGCGAAAATAGTATTGTAAAGCATTCCAAGATTAATCTTAACATTAATACTCGGGTCGGCAGTTCCAATAGTGCCTCCAGAGAAATATTGTGCGCAACATTAACAACACTAAGAGTGTCAGTTGCTGCAGCGATTAAACTATCTTCGTGTCTGCGAGCATTGGTTGCTGGTTGAGTTAAGTAAGCCCGCATCTTAGCTTGGTATGAAGCCATAACTTCACCAATACGAGTAGTAATTGCCCCCGAAACATCACCACCATTCGTAGCACCAACAGCGGTCAAACCCGTACCATCCGCCTTTAAAGTGATAGCATCAAGCAAGCTAACTTTTCTTTGAGTCGCAGCGGTGTTACTAAAACTCGCCCCGTTTGTTGTATTGTTGTTTTGAAGCATACAACCAGCACCAGATTTGTTGTCGTGGTTTTCCAAAGCTAGTAAATCATCAATTGAGGTTTCTGGTTTCCAAATCATCTTAGTGACATTTCCGACTTCATTAATGTCGCACAGATAAACACCACCATCAATTGAATCTGCCTAATTGGGGCCAGACAGTCCATAAAGCATTTATTGTAGTTTGCCGCCTTCGCCTCTGGGGCATAAGTAAAACTCAAAACAGAGCGAGCCAAGTTAAACGGGCGACTAATAAGGTCAAAGTTGCTTTCCTGTCCTCCTGCGGTAGTTACGGTTACATCAATAGAACCCTCACGAGGTGTAAGCTTATTCAAACGATAAGAAGCACTGATGTAGTCAGTCCTGCTAAAATCTAGTTCGCCTCCGTGTTGTGTGGGCATTTTTGTGTAAGTGCTTTTTTTCAAAAAACCACTTACGAACTCAAAAAACGATTTTTAAAAGGTCGCTATATATTTTAATATGAGAAAAAAAAATAAATTAATTAATTACCTTGATTTAAGCAGATTAAAAAATGATGTAAAGAAATTAAAATAATTCGTCTCACGGTAAATCAACAATGTCATAACAATTCCTAAACCGTTGAGATTAACTGGTTGGTCGTTTTCGTCAGTCAAGTAAAACCGATACACATTGCTTGAACTAGTAGATAACCGTTTGCCGTATTCACTACCCGAGCCGTCGTAGATAACAGAGCCGAACGGGATTTCATTCGCCGTGTATATTTCTTGGAGCACGTGATTATCACCTTCCCCAACGAGGTCGCTTTGTAGATACAATGTTTTTTCACCTGTCAAGATTATGACATTCGGCGACCTAATGGTATTATTAGCAAAGAAATATGTTGAGTCGCGGTCTAAACCCATTACTTCGTGAATACGAGTTTCGGTGTCAAATATAAACCGCGGTTGAATGCCTCCATTGTTCGCTACTGTAAATAATAGCTTGCCGTCTTCTGGGTCGGTGTTTGTGTTGTTGCTTGTTATTGTATATGTATAGTCATTGGGGCTGTCTGCCGTTAGCACCTCGGCCAGTTTATTTTTTAAGTTGTTCATCGTGTAGTTGTCCTCGGGTATCGTAATCAGGCCTCAAATCCATCTTCACTCAGAGTAAAAGTATTATAAGGACTTGCCACAGAGTAATACGACTTCGGCACATAGATATGAAGAATTTTACAGTGTGTCGGGTTGTCTAGCGATTTCATATTGACTTCACAACTAAAATCTGAATCTGTGCCATTTATCCGATTTTTGCTGTTAATATAGTAAATACCACTCGCACGACCACCTTTATATTCCATCGCAGAGACTAGTCTCCGCACCTCTAATTTTGGATATATAATAGAAAATATATTTTTTTGTTTTAATTGCTTCAAATAAAGGTATCAAAACCATAGCCGTTCTGGGCGTTCAACTCCTCCGCTTCTTTTTCTTTGAAGTCCGTCCAACCGCTGGCAAATTTAAACCTATTACCTTTCGACCGCTCTAACAAAAACCTAATACTATGCCACCCGCAGGTATCTGTTGTGTCGCTTTGGTTTTTAACCTGATTAACCTTCATAAGCAGATATGTGTTCGGCTTACTCTTGTCAATAAGCTGTTTCATTTGGTGTAGAAATAGCTCAGTCGGTTTATACAGTGCAAGCGGGTCGTAGATTTCAATAGAGTCGTCTTTAATTAGGTCAACCCAAACAGCAATCCAATGTGAGCCTGGTTGACTAGACTTATCCAAGTTCATTATAAAACCATAATTCTTTCTTTTTTCTGGTTTCAGTTTTTTTATTTCATCGCTGGCTACCGTGCCGATATATCATTCGTGCTTTTTCATAATGTTGTCTATTTCGTCCGTCATTAAACATCTTCCCTCCCCCTCTTGCTGTGGTTGAATTGTGTCGGCGGTGATTTCGGGTGTTGTGTCGGGTGTGGTGTCGGGTGTTGTGTCGGGTGTTGGGGTTGGTGAGGTGTCGGCGGTGGTTTCGGTGGTGGTTTCGGGTGTTGGGGTTGCTTCCTCGGTTGGTTGAATACCGAGATTATTTGAAACTTGATTTTTAATGTTTGGGTCGCTTCTCATTTCGGTTACTAAGTTATTTACATAATCCTTCTTCTTCATTTTTTTTCTGTATTTGCCCTTCTTTAAATATTTCTTAATTGTCGTATCGTTAAAAGTTTGTGTATTAATTCCTCCATCGTTTTTGCCCCAGCACCCGTTTGGTTTATTTCCAAATAATTAGCGAGTTTCTTTCTCATTTTATTCTGGTCTATTCCTAAATCAATACCTTCATCTACTATAACTTGTGCCATGCCCGCAGTTGTGTGTTTTCCTTTAACTTTTTTTGGTGGTGGTTTGCCCCGAGCTTTCATTTCTTTTTCCAAAGCAGGGCCCAAAGTTTTGGGTATATCCAATTTCGGATACTTGTAATCATTTCTTAAACCTGCGGATATGTATGATATTTTATCTTTAATTTCAAAGTGTTTCGCTTTGGCCTCCGCTTGTTTTTTTTCTTGTTCTAATTCTTTTTTGTATTGTTCAGCCAGTTCTTTCTGCTCATCTGCTGATTGCGCATCGGCTATCGCTTTCTCTATTCCTTTACCAAGTTTGTCAAATTCTGTTTTGCTCAAGCTTTTAATAAATTTAGTTGTAAAGCCCGCTTTCTTCATTAATTCAATGTATTTTTCTTTTAATTCTTTTTCAGCCTTTTTCTCTTCTTTTGTTTTCAATGGCATCTGTTTTTCTTCTGGTGCTTGTGGTGCTTGTGGTGGTGCTTGGGGTGCTTGTGGTGTTTGGGGTGGGCCTAGTTGTGGTGCTTGTGGTGCTAGTTGTGGTGCTTGTGGTGGTGCTTGTGGTGGTGCTTGTGTATTGAGGTTGGAACTGGGGTGGCGGTAATAACATTAAATTATTTTTTCTATCTTGTTCAAATTTTACATCCTCTATAAGTTTTTGCTCTCTGTTCGCCTCCCTTATTAATTCTTCTTGTCTTTCCTTCATTTCCGCATTCTCCTTCCTCTCCATTCTTTTCTTCTCATCTTCTGCCTGTTCTCTTAACTTCTTTTCCTTTTCCTCCTGCTCGTGTATTAGTTCATATTTTTTCAGCAGGTTGTTTTGTATCTGGTTGCGGTTCTCGTGTTCAAGGCGATTGAATTCGGACTTAACAATTCGCTCTTTTGTCTTTCGTGTTTTCTTCGTTTTATTGTCCCCTTTCATATATTTCAGAAACAGTTTAACGATTTGAAGTGTTGAAAGGTCATTCGTTTTCTCGCCAAAGTTGAGATATGCTCGTTTGCCTTTTACTTTAATATATGGTCGACCATCTTTGGTTCTGTATATCCTTGGCGGTCGTTGTTTAAGTTTCTTCTTTGGCTTCTTTACAACCATTGTATATGTTAGAGGAAAAAATTAATATTATGTTTTACATTTGAAAGGGCAAGCCCTTTCGAACCCACCCGCGGGGTTGTAGGGGTTTATCCCTACCGAAACTTGACCGCTCCTCCTCGTTGCTTACCGTAGCCTTGCTTCATCGCGGCCTTCGCTACACGGTCCGCATAAGGAACTCCGACATCGCTCAGAAAGGTAGCACCCCTTGAAATCAATTGGTTCTTCTTGATAAACCTATTAGCATCCACTATCGCTTTTCCGACTGCTTTCCAATTAACTTTGCCTCCTGTTTGTTTCTTTTTTGATTTTCTCTTGTTCTTCGCACCTCCTGCTTGTGGCATTGAAGGATTGTAGCTGATATAGTATCCCGATGGTTGTGAAATAATAACTGGTGATGTTGGCATCTATATATAGTTCTAAAAAAAATAAATAATAATAAAATTACTTTAAACGAATATTGAAGTTCTTTTGTAATTCATCAGACACCGCATCAACATACAAAAAGTTAAACCGTTCCTTGGTCGCCTCGTGATATTTTTCAATGAAGTATTCAAGGTCGTAACCCAAATCGAGATGCTTGTATACGAGTTCAATTTTATCAACACTCTGTCCAGGAAAAATAAGAAGGTAGTCTAGCTGTTTAATTGCCTCAGGCTTCATGTCGTTAAGATACTGCGAGCTCATAATCACCTTACTTTTATAATGCCTATTTTTTTTACATAAATCGCTCACAGACTTATCCCTCAACGAGCTACCTAAATCATCTAACACGAAAACGACTTCTGGTGTTATGTATTTGCTCGGTCTTTCTGCTGGTGTTTGTCCCTGCTTCTTCTTTTCTTCTTTACCAAAATAAAGAAACTTCGGCTTCGGTTCTTCTTTCTCGTCTTGAACAATCTCGCCTTCTTCTTGCTCTTCATCGGGTTTATTCAGCTTGTCTAACTCGTAATCTATCACACTGTATCCATCCGTTTTCAAATATGTGTATATTGCCATTGGATTACCCTTCTTCTTGAAGTGCTTCACCATTTCTTTGTAGATATTGTCCTTATGTATCGTGCTGGCAATAATAACAATACGGGTCTTTTTGTCAGTCGTTCGTTTCAGGATTTCAAACAGTGCCGTTGTCTTCCCCGATTTTTTTCTGGCAAGCAAAAATATGTTAGAATAAGGCTCCTCAAATAACTTATATCCTTTTGCCAACTTATCGCCATCTCCGTTTTGCTTAACTGGTTTCACCTTTACATTATTGATTTTCTCCATCACTCTATATTTTGTCTACACTAGAAATTCTAAACAAATAACAATTCTTCCAGCTAGCAGGTCAGTCTCAATACTGCCATTGTCCGTTTTAAGCACTCTAAAACTGTATTGTCCGTCGGTCCAATTAATAATCCCCAAGTTGTAGCTAAGATTGGAAATGTTTGCGGTGTTGCTATCAGCGAATGTGCCAATGATTCCAATTCGGTCCATATGAAGAATTTTTGTTTTCGTTTCAGTCATATCATTCATATAGTGGATATACTTAACATTCATTCTAGTTGGGGTAAAGTTCAATTTAATGGTTTTGTCAAATGTTTTGCTACCGCCCGCAAAATCATTACTCAGAAAAATAATCTTTTGGAATTTATAGTCAGTCATAGTGATGTCCTCTATACTAATCTTTATAAACTTTTTATTAATTAATATTTCTGCTCGGACTGCTTGTGATTTCTATTCACGGGTCAGTGATAAAAAAAATGAAAGTTGTGTGTGGTGTATTCAAAAAGGAATAGAAACAAAATTTAAATGTACGTATAAACCTTTTAGTGATTGGTGTGTTAGTTTTGATGAAGCCATTCCGCTAATCTGTGCTGGTGATGCTTCTTGGTATAAAAATCAACTATATGAATGCTTATTTCTTTGAGCTAGAAGGGGAAGGAAGGCATATTCCAATCAATAGTGTTAAAATACCTACATAAGTGTTGGCTGTCTCGCACGGTAATTTCTTTTCAGATAACCTAACAATACATAGGGTGATAATGGCGATAATGATACCCATTTGAAATAAGTATTTAATAAGTCGGCTGTCAGTCGGTCTGTTTTTTATACAACAACAATTCCAGTTATCTTCCAATTCGTGCTCTACTTTTTTTTCTTCATTCTTCAACGAAATATCCAAAACACGGTTCTTCAACTCTGGTGTTAGTTCGCCATCTACCATATCAATGAGTGGAGGTGGAGGGTGTAATCTAGGGGGCATTGTTATTACGGATTTCTGCTAATTGGTTTTTCAAATCGGCTATATCATTAGTTAGATTATTATTTTGCTTTCCTAAATAAATCACCTTTTCAGTTAAATGTTGAAAAGCACTGACCAATATTGGTATGAAGTCCGTGTATGACATACCTTCAAAGTTTCCATCCCCATCGTCTGCTTTTATTCCACTTTCAGATACAAATTCTGGAAATATTTT
The DNA here is from genome assembly GCA_019918135.1 of Paulinella micropora. Classification (NCBI taxonomy): domain Eukaryota; phylum Cercozoa; class Imbricatea; order Euglyphida; family Paulinellidae; genus Paulinella; species Paulinella micropora. Next base: position 94,803 of record WBZZ01003096.1, on the reverse strand, counting down.
TTTTACTTCATCCTCAATAAATCCGTGGTTCTTTTTTTCTTTCTTTTCGTCTGATTTCAAATAATATGAACAGCAGTTTATTTTCATAAGTTTCTCACAACATCCCTCACAGTCTAGTGTTTTAATATCTGATTTTAGCCTCCTGTCTGAACTAGAAGACCATGTATTTGCTCCCGCATTCAAATAAACATAACCCGTATTGTTTTCACCATTTGATAATGAAGTCGACCAAGCGTGTAATAAACCACCTGTATTCATTACTACCGCATAACCTGATGAGTCTCCTGCTTTCATAAATATTTGTGGGTTGGTGGTATTGTTTGGTCTTTTTCTTAATGTTAAAAATCCGCTGGATGCTGTTGTGATGCTCGTATCACTCTGAGCATAGATTACTCCTGTCCCCCTCGCATAAAGATTTAAATCTTGATTTGTACTGCTTCCCGTAGCATATATTGAATTATAACCAAAACCAACTCCCTGTGTCCCGTTGCTGTGTCTAAATTCAACACCGCCAGAAGATGGGCCAAGATTGGCTGAAACATACAATCCTACTGGCGTAGCATGAGACCCACTTCTTGCTTCTCCTCTTATGTCCGCCGTGCTATTAACAACATATATCCCAGCATTTGCCGTTATTGCCTTTGAAGCAGTAATTCCCGCATTACCAATTCTAAATAATTCATTTGTGGCACCATAGTAAAATATGTGATTATCAGTTGTAGCATTAACATTGTACATCATTGTGTCTAGTTTAATACTAAATCCATTAAAAGCAGTCGTACAAAACTAATTTGTTATTTGTGTTTGTATATCCTGACCTATCTATGAAAACACTTTTTCCAGCACCTACTACTATATTGTCGCTCGCCGTTAATGTTGTTGTTGATATACCCGCGGTTGCCGTTAATGTAGTTCCCGTTATTGTTCCACCATTTGTTACATTATTTGAGTTCATATCTAAGGCACCATAAAACCGCATACCGCCAGCATTGTTAAAACGGACAATGTCAGACGAAGCACTTTTATTATCCAAAAGTTTTGAAATATAAAGACCTGCTCCTTTTACATCAAATGCTACATTCGTGAATACATAACCTCTTTGGTTCGCGGTTCCGCTTGTAGCGGTATTTAGAGTAAATAAGAAAAATTGGTAATCTCCTGATGTCTGTGAAAAGAATATATCACCTCCATTTTGGTTTAATATCCTCGCCCCATTATATGTTATATTTCCACCATTAGTGATAGTTTGATTATTAAAATCGGCTTTGTTCGTTAAAGTTACATATTTTATCACAGTGCTCGCACCATTAAATGTTTTACTTCCTGTTATGGTTTGGTCTGTTGTTAGTTTTACATTTTGCCCGTCCAATGTGTCCGCATACCCTTTTGTCGCTCCGTCCGTCGCTAATGTCGGAGTTCCAAGGTTGGCTATTTTGCTACTATTACAATCTAGCCCCGAAGCATTTACCCAACCGACTATCGCCCCATCAATAATAAAACTTATTTTTTTGGCATTTATTTCAAAGTTATAATTTACGCCCGTGCCCATATCAAGGCATCCGATAGTTCCTATTGGCTGTGGAGTTAAAAACCACGAATGTTCCCTTTGTTGTCGCATTCGTTGAATTTCCTGTTATTTCAAGGGCACTGCTAAATGTTTTGATTCCTGCTATGGATTGGTTTCCTGAGGTTTTAACTGCCGAACTATCAAGGACAGAAACACCCACACCATCAACAAGATTTACATTTGTTATGCTTTGGTTTCCCATATTTAACCCTCCCGTCATACTGGCTGTGCCGTCTAACCTAAGAAAGGGTGATGCCACGTTTCTCCATTGTCCTGTGCTATAAATGAGTAGTTGATTATCTGATGCTGTTGTTATAATCACATCGCTATGTGTATCAATACTTCCACTCGCCGACACTTTCGCCGTGTTCGTATCGTGCTCTGATAGCCAAGTTGTGATAGACCTGCCATTTAGTTGATTTACATTTGTTATGCTTTGACTTTTCATATCAAGACCAGCACTCGCATTTATTATATTGCTAAATGTTTTAATACCCGCTATGGTTTGGTCTCCTGTTAGTTTGACCACCGACCCATTAACCGCGAGATTAGCGAGATTAATTCCATTATACGTAGAAGCCCCTGAAATAGCAAAACCATTCATATTTAGTGCCCCCGTCATACTAGCAGTTCCGTCTAATCTAAGAAAGGGTGATGCCACATTTCTCCATTGCCCCGTGCTATACATAATCAGTTGGTTATCTGCGGGGAAGCCTGTTATCGTCACGTCGCTATGTGAGTCTATACTTCCAGCTGCTGACACATTATTATTATCATTATGCTCAAATATCAATTCATCAACACCTTTGTCATTTAGTAAATTAACTGCTGTTATATTCTTCCTTCCCATACTAATGTTGCCTGTTTCATCAACATTTATAGGAAATGTTTTATTTACCCAGTTTATTGAGTTATATGTTAGATAACTATTCATCGCTATTGGTGCTGTAATGACTACGTCAGAGAGTGTGTCAATTGAACCGAGGGCTGTATTTTTCCATTTGCCTTCTACATCGTTGTAAGTTAAGTATTGCCCGCTCGCTTGTGCAAATATGTTAGTGTCTATCAAATTGTATAAACTGGTTTGGTGCGGATTAGAAGTATTAGAGCGGTGTTGAGTTGAGGCTTTGACTTCGTCGTTATCCCTAACTCGTTGCTCTGTGTAGTATAAATTTTTCCGTCTTTGATATCCGTAGTTGATTTTAAAGCGAGACGTGTATCAAATCGGCCGTCAGTGTAATAAAGATTTACAGGGTCAGCATCTTCTGGCACCCTATCTGTGTTTAAGCCAATAATATTAGTGTTAGTTAAATCAAGGTTAAGTATGTCTAGACTATCAACGGCCAGCTCATTAAGGCCTAATAAACTTTTGTATTGACTCATTCTATCTTTGTTAAAAAACCGTTTATTAATAAAAACTAAATAATATTATTTTGTATATTAATATAAACAAGTCATAAAATGCCAAGAGGTAATAGAGAGGTCGCGATGAAGAATCTTGAAAAGGGTTGGGAGGCAAAGAAGAACCAGGCTAAGCAGAGAAAGATTGAGAGGGCGAGGGAATTACTAGCGGAGGAAGAGGCGAAGAATGTGAAAGAAATGAATGACGATGAAAAGATGGACCACATTACTAAGAAGCAGTTGGCTAAGGATATGATTGATGGTAGAGACTGCGGAGCTACGCTCGCAGAAGCGTACGGCGAGAAAAGTGAGGAAAGCAGTGAAAGCGATGAAGAGGTTGAACACGACTTTGTTGATATCGTTGCCCAACGGGTTGCGGGTATGAAACTTAAAGCCAAACAGAAGAAGGCGAAGAAAGTGGTAAAAAAGAAAGTGGAAGAAGAGAGTGAGGACGAAAGCGAGAGTGAGGAAGAGGAAGAAGAGCCCAAGCCTAAGAAAGGAGGGAAGAAGACAAGCAGTGTTAGTGTCAATGTTTATAACCAACAACCCGATAAACCAAAAAAAGAAAACAATGACATCAAAGATATTTCTTAAATTTTGAAACTTTTGTAAAAGTTTCACAAAACCTTTTTGCTGAAACATTTTTTAAAATCTTTCAATATATAACTTTATGCCCGACTTATTATTTACTCTTTTATATATCGTGATAAACTACCTTCCTATTTTAGTCGCATACAGCAATGGACCATAAGCATACAGCTATCGCTGTAGGCGATACATCTACCGATGTAGTCGGTACATCCGCTAACTCGCAACTGGAAGAAACTCCAGGTAAAACTGAAGAAGAGCTTGAAAAACAGAAAATTGAAGAAGCTTCTGAAATACACCATCAATCTAAGAACCCTAAAAATGGAATACTATACTAGCCCCTGAGCCTGAACCATTAAGCCAAGTGTTTATTGACCTTATGGATATGTCTAAAATAGCAACTAAGAAAGGAAACAAAAATTACAATTTGGGATTAGTAATGATTGATGTTTATTCTCGTCATGGTTGGATTGAACCGATCAAAAATAAAACAACTGGCGAAGCATTAGAAGGATTAAAAAAATGCCGAAACCTAAAAGGATTACGTCAGACAACGGCAGTGACTATAAAGGACAAGTCGCTGAATACTTCAAAGACAACGGAATTCAACATTCAACAAACGAAGTTGGCGACCACCGAACTATGGGCATAGTAGATAGATTTATTAGAACAATAAGGAACGATTTGAATTTTATGTGGGAAGTTAATGATAATTTTATTTGGGTTCCTTACATTTATGAAATTGTTAATAATTATAATAATACATATCATAATACAATAAAGGCTACACCTATGGAAGAGTATGAGGGTAAAAAGAAAAACGATCAAGAAATATACAGAGCCGGTCTTATTAATAAATTTCCTAAGGGCTCAACCGTGAGAAAAGAACTAGAAAGAACGGTTTTTTCTAAGGGCGATGTTCAGTATTCAAAGAAAGTATATACAGTAAAAGGCCGGAAAGGCTTTAAGTTAATACTCGGTGAAAACGAACTAGTCAGTCCTCAACAATTATTAAAGTCCAAAATGAACGAACAAGAACCGGAAGAAGTTAAACCTCAACTAGCCGACAAAGTTAAAGAAGCAACTAAGGAAAAAAAGACAGGCCACTTATTAAAGTCATTAGACATAAAGCTGGAAAATATCCGTAGTAGTGCCCGGATTAGAAAGAAAAAAGAAATAATGGATTTATAAGTTATTAACATAACCGGAAGCTAAGTTAAGAAAAAGTTAGAAAAATTTTAAAATGTGAAAGTTTGTTTTTTTTAACAAATTCGGCAGAATAAACAGTCTTGATTGCTTGATTGAAATGTTTTGCCAGGAGCCCAATGTTGTCCCACTTTCTGCACAGTATAATTGTGTCATCTTTGAACTTGACAACAAAAAGCTCAATAACTTTTGGTTGTGATTTGAAGCCCCACAACGAAACCTGAATTGAATCAGCGGAATGATTTCGTGAAACTGTTGCTGTACCCGTTGCAACAGTTACCTTGATAAAGTAATTTCCATATTGTTTTACTTCATTTGGGGTTCCTTTTTTTCGTCCTCCTTTTCTTTCTTTTTTTTCATCTTCTCCTCTTACTCCTCCAAGTTGGCGGAATGTGAGCACGAGCAGCCGCAACAGGAGCAGGAGCAACCGCAACAGGAGCAGGAGCAACCGCAACAGGAGCAGGAGCGACCGCCACAGGAGCAGAATCAACATTCATCAAAGCTACATGAGCCGCTAATTCCTAATTCACACAAAAAACAAAAAATTTTCAACAAATTTAACATATTAATGAAAGACAAACCTGATCATCTGGATTGTTGGCTTCCTTCTTCTTTGGAGGCATCGCAACCTACATAAACACACAGAGGGACAATATGTGTTTATGTAGGGGTAGTTTAATGTCTTGCCCAGGACTTTATATAGTCAGCTATTTTACCCCTGAACCCTATTTCAAAACCATATCAAAGCTATCTCCATTACATATTAACTTCCTCGCCTGCTCCTCCTCTCTCAAACTCAGTTGTTGCTTCCTAGCTAGCAACCAGCTATCTAACAACCTCTCCTCTTTCTTTCTTCTTTCTTCTTCTCTCTTTCTCTTTCTTTTCATTTTATCATTATTTTTCTTTTTTTGCTTCTCTTCTTCTATCTCTGCTTATCTTTCGTCTATCGCATCCTCTCTCTCTTCAAGCTCTTCTCTCTTTTTTGTCATCTCTTTTATTTTTTCATTTATCAACTCTATTTGATTACTTACTGTTATTTTATGTCTATTTACTATGCTTTCTTGTTTATCCATATAATATTCTATCCAGTCATTACTGTCTCGCCTTATACTCTCATTATCAGAATTATCAGAAAAATTATCAATGTTATCAAAGTTATTAGCCATACGGTATATGCCTGTAGGGTATATATCACTTTTATATATTTTTGCAAGGGGTAATTTGGCCTTCTTTTCGCTTTGTCAAAAACGCGATTTTCAGCAAAGGAGAAAATCTGTTGGTCTATTTTGCAGTTTTCGTGCAAAAAATTACCAGTCATCAATGTTTCGTTCACGTGCTCATTTCCTTTTTATTTATACGTCGCCATTTTGTTTTCTATCTGACAGAAACTTCAACAAAAAAAGTCAAGAAAAATCGCAAAACCCGTTATATTTCTTTTTTCGAAAATTAACAGCTGTGACTGTGTTCAATGTTTAAAAAGGCTACGTGTATCATTCCACTTTTCCCTTTCGTTGCCATTTTGTCCCTGCGGGCCGGCCGGGTGTGTCCCTGTGGTGGCGGGTGGTATGTCGTGAAAAAGTGTGCCGAAGTGCGACCCTATACTACTATGTTCACGACGAAAATATGTTATATTTTTCTAGTTTCTACTCCTGCTGGAAAAAAAAACATGACTACAAACAACGACTGGAAAGAGAAATGAAGGGACGAAAAGAATGGCAGGATTGTTGTGCAGGAACTCGTGAGTCAAGATTGAAGAAGGGTGGCTTTGAAACCAGTCAAGTTGTAAAAGCCAACAGGTGAGGTGCCGCGCCAGTTGAACACTGACCCTTCCCATGTGACAAACTCAAAAATCAGAAACATAAATTTCCATGAAATAAAAAATATGATATTTTAAAAGTTTAATGATTAAAAAAATTCGTAGCGATTACAGGTTGGGAACAATGAATGAAGCTAAATCCGGACTGAACACCGGAACACTCGTCATCAAAGCTGTCAGTGTAAACTAAAGAACAACGTGCACTACATTGTGTTCTGCTGGGAGGAAGAAGAAGTCCCCGACTATGTCATCAGAGAACCGAAGCTGCCATGTGGACGCCCGGGCGCCACGTGCAGTCTGCGCGCAGGAGGCCTCAAGGACTGCTGCACTAACTCGGAAGCGACAGTAGATGCTGATTCTGTGAATTGTGACACATCACTGTCAGAACTGTCCGAAGTGTCTCCGGCTTCGCTCTGCGTCATGCAGTCAGTGTCATCGCAGTCAGAAGCAGGTGCTTCACCTAGGCGGCGTCTTCGGCGAGGCAAAATGCGATTCTGGGATGGATGTGCCTTACAATCCGGCGGTCCATCACAAGACGATGCACTACTTAGACTAATCACACCTGACTCCGCACGGGCCAAAGCAACGCTTTCGTCTGGATCGTCAACGACTCCGTCTTCAATTGCTGCACGAACAGTCACAAGCCAGTCCAAAATAGTAAGTCGACGACACCGATCCACGTTTTGGGCAAACTTCGGCAACACGTCATTCATGACCTCGACCTTTAGATCGAAGGCAATGAGTCTTTGTTTAATGTATTCTTTCGAATCCAAGTCAAGTGCTGCCCCGGCTGGGTACCTTCCCGCACGGTCATGAACAATGTCCTCGATCAAATTAGCCAAGAAGTTGTAAGCAATCTGGACTTCCTCAACGCAAGGTTCGATCTTTTGGCCTTGGGACTCAGAAAGAGGCGCAACGTTGCCTCGACTGTGAGTTACCAGCAACAGGGTCTGCTCGACGTGCTGGACGTCGAATCGCATGGGGTCAGTGAGAGAGTGCCTCGCTACAGTGCTGAGGTTTGCTTCGCAACGCTCTTCAGAAAAGATCCGAGGGTCGTGACAAAAAGCCCTCCACGCCGGATGCTGGTGGCGCCTCCAGTAGTTGAGGGTCAGAAGGTGCAGGCACAAAACATGTGAGTACTCGTTAGCTCTGAAATGCAGAAGGACATGGAGGGCGCGATGCAAGTAAACAAAAATCTGATCAGGCATGTTCTCCCTGATCACGCAGCCGAGATCTTGGGCCTGAAACACAAAGCAGAAAAATACGATATATTTTCAAACCTCACAAACCTGGTTGGCTGACCACTGGCATGAACCACTCAAACAAAATCAGCGAACCTCCGAGGTTGGCCCTCTGCGCAGGGGAAAGCTCTTGATTGAACTGGAAATTGTCGAGAAGGTCAGCTTGAACGTAGGGGTAAGCAAGACGAACGTAGGCCATGATCGCCGAAATCGTCTTGAGTCTAGGTTTGATCCTAAACTTTTTGGAAGGAAAAAGCTCGTGCCAACGGGGCCCAAAAACCTGGCGCTTAAATTCACGCCAGATCAAGACACAAAGGAACTTGTGAACATGCCAATGGCTCAAGAAGACACACATCCAGGACTTCAAGCGCGATAAACCCTGGCTTCGATCGTACAATGCATGTGATATCAATTAAAAAAATATGTCATATTTTCCAATTCATGCATAGAATTACTACCTTGTAAATCCGCTTGTAAATGTTAGAATCTACAGTAAAAAGCTGGAAACGCAAAACCTCCGATCGGCAATGCTGTAAATCAAGTTTATGAAGAAATCTGATGAGGGCGTCGTTCGACACAATGTTCTGGTCCTCCATTCTCAGACCTTTAAAAACAACTGTTTCATTGCAGGGCCGGGAGTCGACTGACAAGTCCGGGGGCAAACAAAGCGGAATCCTGGTGCACTGCTTGGAGACAGAATCATCAAAAAATCGTTTGAAATCAACGTTGTTGGTTTGAAGATCTCTCACGTTAGCTCGGGCCAAGGCAGCGACCGCGTCATCAAACAAATCGTCTGGAAAAGCATCGAGCTGGCCTTGGCGAAGCACCATGCTGGGAGGGTTCTGGCGCTGAGATTTCAACATTCCGAAGACAGTCCAGAGGCCGTTGTTGTAGGGGCCACTCCCAACGTTCGGCACTCCGACGTTCCGAAACTTCAAGCTGGTCGCGAAGTTGTCGAACCAAGTAGACTTCAGATCGTCGGCTCGTTTCTCCTCCATGCTGGTACCATGACAACCCCCCCCCCCCCCAAAATGTGACTTTGAAAAAAATATGGCATATTTCAAAGCAAAGTCTTGACGTGCATGAAAGCAATGATCCCTCTGGACAGAGCAGAATGGAGAAAACAAGTAACGAAACTTCCAGGGTCAGAAGAAGAGCATTGTCATGCAATTTTACAGAGGACGAAATTTGTAATTTCATGCCAACACCCTCCGCTAAACACAAGTTTCACCAGGGATGGCGTAGCGCGGAAAAAAACCAGCTAATTGGTTTTTTTCGGCGCTGCGCACCCAGTTGGAGGCGTTGTTCCATTGTGCCTTTATTCAGCCTGGTCCCTCTGGAAAGGGCAGAATGACACAACCCAACAACGAATCCTCCCTCAAATGAAAAACAAGTTTCACCAGGGGTCGCATAACGCGCTAAGAAACAGCTACTTGGTTTCTTCCCGCGCTGTGCAGCCAGTTTGAACTGCGCTGAAGTGAATTGGTATTGTCTTCGGACTTCTCTGCCAAAAGAAATGAGAAGAGAAGTAAGAAGACAGCCAGCAAGAGTTTGAGTTGTTGCTCCTCTGACCTTGACCTTTTGGCCCAAAAGTGAGAAGAGCAAGAAGTAGTAACGTCCGTAGACAGCGGTGTGTTCTCTACCTCACCTTTGGGCAATCTTTTACCAAAAAGCGAGAAAGAGTACCAGCAAAAAGCAGTCTATCCGCAGAGAACCAAGATTTTTGTGATTGTTTACATCGAGGATTTGCAAGAGTTAAAGTACAAGTAATGACAGAAATTGTACTTGTGGGTTTCAGAAAACATTTCAGATAAGAAAAATATATCATATTTTTCGAAACTACACTTACTGGGAAATGCAACCAAGGGCAACATTTTCGAAAAGACAAAAATATTGTATATTTTCAAAAACAGTTCATGATCATCCAGGCGTCACGGAGGGGGGAAGGAAAGAACCTTAGAGATGTCTTTATTTCCTGAAGGCGAATTTTGCGGCGACGATCAAAACTCCTGATCGGAATCACTCTTCCAAACGATGACAAAACATCGAGTCCTTCCCTGCTTAGTCCTCGGTGCTTGAGTTCAAGGCACAAGTCAAGCTCCCACTGGAGAAAACGCTGACCCTGTTGAAGCATGACGAAAAGAAGGAAGCACGAAAACGCTTGTCTGCCCTCCGACACAAGAAGTTGGGCGTCTTGTTCTTTAATTGTGCGAAACTGACCGTTCGGGTGCCTAACGTGCGCTAACTTGTGCCAAGATCTGTAAAGTCTGTCAGGCGCGAACATTTTTACCCAAGCCTCGAAGCCAAAACACATGAAATCGCCTGACCACGAGTGACCACAAAAGAAAAAAAATACATTGAACGTGCTGCAGGCAACTTACTGGAGACAGCTTTCTTGATTCTTAGGTCTTCTTCTGCGCTGCGAACGTGTTGCAATCAGGAACAAAAGGAGTGCTCTGAATCGATTTTGCCACTTCAACGAAGTGGCTTCTCAGCGCAGACAGGAAACCTCGCTTGAGAACCTAATATTGTCAAAAAAAAACATGGTTTTACAAGGGTTGTCCGAAAACAGAAATATGGCATATTCCGACAATGGACCCTTTTCAAACCAATCCGTCTGGAAAACAAGCTACAAAATCACTTTCAAATGATGTCTCAGAAAAAAAACAAAAAAAAAAACATACTTTCCAAAGTGAGCCGGTTTGAGCCGACACTCAGTGCCACCAAGGCACAAAAACCGGTTTTGGACGTCAGTTTTTGGGGACGAGTGGCCGGACTGGGTCCGTTTGCCATTTTTGACTGCATTTCATCATATTAGGGTGAGTTTCCGTCCCTATCAAAAGAAAAAAAAACACATGTTTTCAGGCCTGACTTTTTTTTTTTTTTGCTTCGTGAACGCTTCCGGTCAAGTTGACCGCTTTTGTTCAGGTGTCTAGATTGTTGCACTCTCAAAATCGCTTTCCGAACACTACATCATGCCTGGTCCCTCTGTCGACAAGTCTTACATCACCTACAAATGGTGGATCACACCTGAGTTGCAGCTCCTTGTCTCTGACCTGGAGCTTGGAGGAGAGCATGGGACTGAGCACACGGGTCGAGTCGAGAGCTTTGTCAATCTCGGTTTTCTGTGGAAGTTTACGTTTAAGGAAAAAGGTGCTCAAAGTTACAACTACAACCCTCGACTTGGCACATCCAGGTCTGGGAGAAGGACGAAAGCCATGCGCAAGGTGGAGTGTTCAAGACGTTTGCCTTGATGGATGAACTGTGCCTCACGGAAGCTTACTTTGTGGCCTGGCCTCAAGAGGGTGTGACCTGGGACGAGAAGATGAAAGACATGTTGTCCAAAGGCCCACACGCGCCAGCTCCTACAAGTCAGCAAGCTCTCTCCTTTGTTGTAGTTGTTTGTTGTTGCTTTGTGTCCGTTGTTGTAGTTGTTGCTTAGATTTCAACAAGTTTGAATTGTGGGCTGTGAGTTCACGGCGGCCACGCTTGCCCGAACTGTTTTTTTTGGCTTCGGGTCACTATAATTGTTTTTTTTTTCCTCCTGGGTGTAGGGGCTTTGAACAATTACCTTAAGCAATTTCAACAATTGCTGGAAGAGGATGATCAGGTCTTCAAACAAAAAATATGCCATATTTTTCTTGTGAGCTTCAATTTCTCATGATTCTTTGCTCCAGTTCGTTTTTGTTTGTCCGTCTCCAAAAAATATGTCATATTTTTCATCGGAGAGACACATCCTCCACCACGACCTCATCATTGTTTCGGTTGAAAATATGCAATATTTTTCAATTTAGGATGGCTCCAAGGAGGAGGTCAAGCAGCCCATCGCTGATTCGCAGGATGCCCCGCCTGACCCTACCTCTCCTTTCCGTCCCGACAATTCCCTTGCTCGTTCAGCACCCCGCGCCGAGACTTCTCGGAGCAGTGTTGCAGCTACTGAGGTTGCGACACCCGAAACCGAACAGGCACTTGCACCCGTCGACAGTGCCGCTACTCGTCGTGCTTCTGCTCAGCTGACTGCAGGCAGGCCCCAAAGCCCCTCATCTGTAGCCCCTGGTGCCACTCAGCCTTCGAGCTCTTCGTCGAGTAGTTCTTCGAGCTTTTCATCGAGCAGTTCCTCAACGTCCACTCCACTGCGAACCAACCCCCCGACCAGAAAGCAGCCCAGGACTGCGGTTGGACCCACTTCGCCTCTGGTCAGGACCACCTCCGCCACTGCCTCGACAGCGTTTTCGTCCTCGCCGTCTCCTCCCGCGGCCTAGGTTCCCCAGTCTCCGGCGTCGTCTTCTTCTTCAGCCTCCACACCTGAACCAGCTACAAAGCGCAGACCTGAGCCCTCGCCGGAAGTGTCCGAACCACCCGAGAAGAAGCGCAAGATGAAGGGGGAAAAGGGCGTGGGCAAGAATGTCTCCGAGGCTGACAAGCAGCAAGCTGAGAAGAATGAGTACATCAAGGGTCAGCCCCCCTTTTTTTTTGTTCGTTTGTTGAAAAATATGTCATATTTTTTGGTTGCTTGTTCTGTGCAGACACCAGACTGAAGATGAAGGAAGCCTCCAAAGCCCTTGCCAGCATGACTTACAAGAACGTGGAGGCCTTTCCGGACGCCATCGCTACCCAACCCCACAGGGCTGTGACTGATCGTTTACTCGACCCAGACCATGTCAAGCAACTCGCCGAAAATTTTAAAAGTCTCAGGATCCCAACGGAAGGTCCAGTGGGTGGGTTGGATCAAAGATTCGCGCGATCAGGTCAATGCTGGAAAGCTGGGGCTGGACGATGCAGACAATCCTTTCTTGGAATCCCCTCCTTTCATTGACGAGAGAACGTTGAAGGAGTTTCAGTCTTTGTGGAATTCGGCAGGGCTTGTAGAAAAGGAAAGGCCCAAGATGGACTTCACGAGCCTGCCAGTCGAGGGCCAGGGCCTGATCAAGAACTTTCTGCGCAAGGTCATCCAGGACGGCAAGCTTCCCCTGCAGGCGATCGTTGGGCTTCATTCCAGCCATGCAATTCAGCAAATTTACAAAGAAGAACCTCAGAATCCGAAATTCCAAGTCATTCACATGGATGCTCTTCGTTTCGTTCGTTGAAACGATGCAGGTCGTGCATCCATCAGTTTTCTTGGCGCCTTCGAGAACATTGTTACTGACGTCCACCGAAAAAAACACATTCGGTGAAAACTGCATTTCTGCGCACGATCAAGGTTACGCTGGAATTGCTCGTCTCAAGGACCACAAGGAGTCTGTCGTCAACAAGTTTCTGACAACATGGAAGAGGGACTTCGCCCTTTCTCACCAAATCGCGCAGGCGACTTTCAATTCCATGTGGACTTACGTCTCTTCGAACACCAGTGATCTTTGGAAGTGCTGGTTGAAGCTTCTTTCCCCTGGTGGCGTTCGCCCTGACATGCCTAAGAACCAGGCAATCATCGACAGCATCAACGAACTTCACTGGATCCGCAAGGACAAGCCCGGTCTACTGGAAGAAATGCAGCAATTGATTGAGGACCTCAAAGTAGGCAAGGCAGGCGAAGTGAAGCAAACCATGAAGAGGTTTTTTCTGGAGCAGAAGAAGCACGTCTGCCTCATCTCGCTGCAAGACTTGATCCTGGACCTTGCTGAGAACATGGGGGTTTTTACAATCGACGGCCATTACCTCTCCAGGAAGTGGGATGGCCTCATTCTTTTCGTCCCGCAGCTTGACAGCGAAGAAGGCAGGAAAATCCTTGCTCGCACTGTGGACATCCTCTACCTGCAGAGAAAGAGGGACCGCACTCTCCCGAAAAACCTGCAAACTTTCGTGAAGACGTGGATCCAGGCAGCACTCAAACGTGTCCATGGCGAAGAAATTGAACAGCCACAGGTTCTGAGACCTCTTGTTTCATGCTCGTGAAGACTTTGTTTTGAAATATGTAATTTTTTTTTCCGTTTTTTGACAGGCATCCATCAATGAAGATCAGCAGATCCATTTCGGCAACGCTACGATTCTGGTCCAAGACATGTTTGACATGGCCTCCAACCGTGATCTCGTGCATGGCAATTTTGGTCTCCCTTACTTTTGCATCAATTGAAAATATGCCATATATATATATATATATTGTCTTGCCTTCTAACTTGTGTGTGTCTTGTTTGTTCAGACCTGCTTTACGCTGACCTTCCTTACAACATTTCCGAACTTGTTGCTGACACTACTGAAATCAACAGGGACAAGGTCATCAAATTGCTGAACCAGTTCGGTGTTGTCTGCAATGGTAACAAGCGCGCCGTCGTTTTTCACCACCATCTGTCCCAGTACAACCTGGTCGAAGCTTTGCAGCAGTGTGGCTACGGCACAATCGAGCCTGTGTTCTGGTACAAGGAGAAAAACAACTACCAGGGACACGTCCAGAAGTGGATCAAGGCAGTGGAGTGCGTCATGGTTGCGTTCTACCCGTCCCAGAATGCATTTACGCTCAATCTCGCCGGGAACCCGCTGGATCGTCACAACCTGTACACTGGTCCCGACCAAAAAACAGAAAGTTACTGGGCAACCGGAGCAACGAGCCAACGCTTTTGAAAAACCCACGGACTTGTCCAGACGAATCCTCTCCGATGTTCTTCCCCTGCAGAGCAAGGTGTTGGTTGTGTGCATAGGCTCTGGCTCCGAGGTCATCGGCGCCCTTCAGGCCAACATGGTCGTCACCGGCTTGGAAATCGACGCTGGTCAGGTTCAAAACGCCAAGGATCGCATCCGCAAGTTTCTGCAGCCTGGTCCCAGAGTGGGCAGGCCGCCCAAAGCAGCTGGTGAAGGAGACCTCCCTGCGGACAAGGAGGAGGCACAAGAAGAAGACTCGGAAAAAGAAGACGACGGGAAGGTCGACGCGACCCTTGAAAAGAAAGGTTACATTGGAGGAAACAAGTCTTCTGTCCACGCCACGTGCTGCGTGTGCGAGGTCACGTTTACCGTGCGGGAATTTCCCAACACCATTTGCCTGAAGTGCAACAGCACGGTTCACAAAGGGGAATTCCCGACCGGCGAGAAGCTGAAAGACGAGAAAGATAAGTACAATCAGTGCGATTACACCTGCGGCGTAGAGGAAGGCGATTGCGACCACGACGATGGCTTGCGCGCGGAGGGTTCCTTCTGCTCCGAAGACTGCCACTACGGTTGGCATGTCATGATGGTCAATGTCGCCGCCACTCCTCCCCTTGCTACCAAGTAATGCACTTGGATGCGGGCACTGTTTTCGAAATATGGCATATTTTTCGAAAGTACGTTTTTCATGAAATTGAGCCGTTTGTTTCATTGTTTTAATTTTGCCTGAACGTTTTCGTTCCTCCAGACCGGTTCAAGACTTTCCTTCTCGTTTCTACCGCTGCTTGTAGTGTGTTTGAAGACATCAGTTCCGGAAAATATGTCATAAAAATCACCTGCTCGAGCCAAAAGTGCAAGGCTGCACTGTTTTTCGATGGCTGAAACTGCTTTCATGACTTTTTTTTCACGTACAACCCGGTTAAAGCAGAAAATTTCAATACATTACAAATATTTTTTTTTCCCCGAATTGCCGTACGTTGGCAGGACCAAGTAATCCAGGACCCGCGCCGGGTTACCCGGTAACCAGCGGTAACCCGAAAATTTCGGAAAAATTTTCACTATATTTGGCCATATCATATCCTTATATTTTTCCATATCACAAGACAAGGCACTTGACAAAGAGGCTCAGGAAAAATGTCCAAGACTCCTACAAAAGAGAATAAGACTCCTACAAAAGAGAATAAAAAAAAGTTCCAAAAACAATAAAAAAAAAAAGAGACGTCCCACTCCAGACGAAGTTGTTGAAATTCTTGCTGAGCCACAACACTCTTTGGCAAAAGAATGGAGTTCTCGTCCAGAAGTACCCCCCCCCCCCCCCGGGCCACCCCCCGCTCTGTGTCACTGTATGTACATACATGTGTGTCACATTGTGTATGTGTGTGTCTGCACCTGTCTGTTTTGTCCCCCCCCCCCCTCTCTCTCTCTTTCTGAGTCTCTCTCTCTCTCTCACGCTCTCACTCTCACTCTCTCTCTCCTCCTCCTCCTCTTCTTTTTCCTCTTCTTTTTCCTCTTCTTTTTCCTCTTCTTTTTCCTCTTCTTTTTCCTCTTCTTTTTCCTCTTCTTTTTCCTCTTCTTTTTACTCTTCTTCCTCTTCTTCTTCCTCTTCTTCTTCCTCTTCTTCTTCCTCTTCTTCTTCCTCTTCTTCTCCCTCTTCTTCTTCCTCATCTTCTTCCTCATCTTCTTCCTCATCTTCCTCCTCCTCTTCTTCTTCCTCTTCTTCCTCCTCTTCTTCCTCCTCTTCTTCTTCTTCCTCCTCCTCCTCCTCTTCTTCTTCTTCTTCTTCTTCTTCTTCTTTTCCCAGGCCTTCATCTTCCTCTAGCATTCATCCTTTCTTCACCCAGAAGAATGTACAAGAGAAACAAAGTCGAAAAAGAAAGGATAGAGATGAAGGTGCTGCAGAAGGTGTTAAAGGAAAAGGTAAGGAAGCAAAAAGATAGTTTTACAAAGAAAGATCAGACAGTGAATATGAAACTGAGCATAAAGGAAAAAAGATTAGAGTAGGCTTAAACGGACAAGCATGGAGAAAGGAACCAACTAATGCAATACATGTTTCCCGTCAAGGACGTTTGGTTCGCCCACCACCTGGTAAGGAGGGAGCAAAATCGATATCGTACGCAGAAAGACGAGATAATTAGTAGAAGTAGTAGAAATAGTAGTAGTAGTAGTAGTAGTAGTAGTAGTAGTAGTAGTAGTAGTAGTAGTAGTAGTAGTAGTACATTAATATATTTGTATTAATATTATATATATATATTAGTAAGTATTCTTTTTTAGTACAAGTTACAGTATTTTAGTTTTATTTATTAAATGTCTATCAATTGCATTATACGTTTGGTAGTTTGAGAAATATGTGACTTATTAGAAAGTCTTATTGATTGCTTCTGAGTTTCATATTTTCATTTTAAAAATACGAGTCTAGCTAGTATTCTTGAGGAAATCTTGTAATCAGACAGACCCGGCAGATCCGTTCTTTTCAAATCTAGAAAATCGTAAACTATACCCCTAAGACGAGTAATTACTGGTTTTTTCATAGTGAGTCTGCTTGATTAAATTATATACAGAAGTCTGTTTTCTATCAAGAAAATACCAGTTTTTTGTAAAAAGTAAAAAAAATGCTGCGGAAGCCAACTTTCTCGGCCTGACGGCCTCGTGTCACATACTAGACACATGGTAGCGTAACCCGCCGTAACCCGTAATATCAGACCTAGATTAAGGCTTGGCTTTGCTGCGCTGTGCGTACCTGTATTTGCGTATGCGTACCTGTCGCATTTAGTCAAAAACACCACACGGGAGTGGTGGGGGGGGGGCGGGGGGGGGGGGCTATCGCAAGAATGTGAAATACGTCGCTCAATATATAAACAGGCCGGTCCCTTTTTGTCAGATACGTCGCTCAAGCTGTAAACAGGCCGGTCCCTTTTTTGAAAATTTTAGCCCAACGCGTCAGAAATTTTAGCCCACCAAGGAAAAAACCATATAATGTGGTGGAGTATTTGGAAGAGTAACGGCCCCCCAAACTCACCCCAACCCAAACCCACCACACGGGAGTGGTGGAGGGATGCGTTCGCCCCCCTCAAAGGAAAAAAACCTAGGAAAAAACCATATAATGTGGCATGACCATTATGGTGGCCATTATGGTGGAGGATGGTAGGGGAGTCTGTGATGCATGCATGGTGTGATGGATGCATGGAGGACAATCCCCTGGCCCCTTGCTAGCTTTACACTTGACAGTGGTTATTAAAAAATTTTTGAGAAGATTGAAGAAAAGATTTGGCAAAAACTCGAAAAATTTCGAGCAAATCAGAAGAGTTTGATTGGTTCGATCGAAATTGTCCAAAGCTTCTAATAAGCCTTACCGATACCGTACACTGTGTGGGCTTTAAAAAAAAACACGTGCATCAATCTCTTCAACATTTCGTAAAGTTTTGTCCTGGACGATTTTGTTGCTCGAAATGTTGAAAGAGTCCCGACCGGTTTAGAGATTTGCTCGAAATGTTTGATGAGTTGACCGGGTTGCTCGTAATGCCTTCCTCAATTTTTTTTTAATTTTACAGTATACCAAGTTATTAACAGAAAAAACTACGCTTATTATTCTAGTTATTCAAGACAACTAAAACGAATTTTCTTGTTGTAAAGTCGTGCTAAACTTATATAATAACTCTACCCCAACTCTCTTTTGTCATCCTCATACCCCGATCGCGCTGTCTGTTTAACTCCGTCATCGAAGATTTCACTAGTTTCAATGCGCATGCCTAGCTGCTAGAGCTGGAAGTCACGATCCTGCACTTTTCCTGTGTAAGGCACCTTTTTCTCTCCAGCGTTAGTGAACAATAGACGGGGATTTTCATTGACGCGATCATTTACAGACTCAAAGCATGGAAAGAAGAGTGGGGGATTAGAAGGAAGAGAATTTGCTTTACTGTAATCATTTCCCCAGAACTAGCAGAAGTGTACCATCTGACCATGTGCCACATCCCTTTACCAAGTTTCACATGTACATGATGTTGTGTGATTATTTCATCTTTACCTGCATTTAACATGTTCTTCGCTATACTACACGAAGAAGAAGAATGCTGCGAGCTTGGTGTATACAAATTAAAACACGTTGTAATCTTTCTCTGAGGTGGTGTAAAACGTTTTGGGGACACATGACATTAGCTTGGTCATGCGCATGCGACCGCCAGGCAGCGTTTGTGTCCTGTTCTGCGTACGCGTTTACCTCTGAGTCTATATCAGTTGGCACCTCGTCAGGGACGCAGGTATTCCACCACGTAGAATTGTTTCCACTGCGCGTCACCTGGCATGGGCAAAAAAAAAAAAAAAAAAAAAAAAAAAAAAAAAAAAAAAAAAAAAAAAACTTGTCAGCGTCCTTTCTTTCAGTGAGGAGAAATCTATATATGAAAACAAAAACAAAAACAAACAAAAAACAAAAAACAAACAAACAAACAAACAAATAAAACAACCGAATAAAAATTATTTCTGCATTAAAAATTCTCACAGTTTGGGAAAATTTTCCAGTCTGGGAAAATTTTCCCAGACTGGGAAAATTTTCCCAGACTGGGAAAATTTTCCCAGACTGAGAAAATTTTTCCAGACTTGAAAATTTTCCCAGTCTGGGAACATTGTCAAGGTAAAAGTGCACAAAATGCAACACTTACTCTGCTTCCGATTCGGGCGCGGCGTCAATGCGGGCGACGGCCGGCTTGCCATCCACTTCCAGGAATTCCTTATCCTTGCCCCACGCCACTTCAATTATATCAGGTATGGACATACCGACCCTTTTCTCGATTTCCTCGCGCCCCTTGTCCCGCTGCAAACCGGCCCAGGCGACGCTTTCTCCGTAGTACCAGACATTGATGTAGGGTGCATCATGCTTAGCCAGATGCGGCCTCAACCAGGCCGTGACGTTGAAAAGCATCATGCAGCGCTTACCTTTGTTGTGGAACTGATCCCGCAGCCTGTTTAGGCTGATCCTGTCGGTAAAAACCTTCGCGTTCGCGGCCGCCGAGCCGGTCCGATTCTTCTGAAGTACTTCTTTGATCTTGCCGTTTACGCTTGCATATACAGCACCCAGCAAACAGTGTATTCCAACATAACGTACGGAACAAAGATTTACGTCAAGTTTGGCAACGTGTTAATATTGCCGCGAACCTCTTCTATCTCCACCAGCGCGATATCCTCATGCAGCTTGACGCCGTAGATCGCACCCGGAGGAGCTAAAAAAACGCGGCACTCAATCTCGAGGAACGTCTTCTTCTTCTTGTCCAGTTCGCAGAAGTACATGTACATAGACCGTTCAACTGCGCGCAAGACTCCGTCTTCTTCCTGCACCCACTTCGGCGGCATTGCCTACCATGCCTCTGGATCTTGCCTCAAGTAAAAAGCATCCTTGGGCACTGCCTCCTTGGGCACTCGTAAGTCTGCCACCTCTGCGTCTCCTGCGTCTTCTGCGTCATCTGGCTTTGCCAACTGGCGTACAAAGCAGTTAGGGCACAGCGTGCAGGTAGGCGGCAGCATGAAGGAGCAGAGAGGGTTGTCACACGCCCGAAGTTTGGTCCAAGATAAAGCAGGTGTCTTCAATCACACTGTCGTGTTGCTCATCCTCAAACCGGGAGCTAAACCAATTGCGGTGCAATGCCCAAATTGGACTCCAGCGGTACACCAATACCTCAAAGGTTGGGCGATGGACGTTCTTAAAGCCGGCCTCTGGTCCATGGCCTCTGCAAATTGTGCCTGGGCTAGTCGAGCCTGCCCCGTAGGAAAGTTTGAAGACTTAGCAAAGGAGGTCATCCGCGACACGCAACGTCTACGACTACCGCGGTGCCAACGACAACCTCCACCTGCCTGTGCCAGGATTACCCAACCCGGATCAATACCGCGAACGCTTCGCGGGATGGCACTATCTCAGTTCTATTGACATGGTCGACGGCTTCACGCATCTGAGACTCAATCCAGATGACGGTAGCCGCGATATTCTCGCTGTTTGGACACCCCTAAGACTCCTAGTTCCTAATTTTATGCCTCAAGGTGTTCACCGCGCCCCGGGAGACTTTCACCGCGCTATGGATAAATCCTTCAACCATCTGGACTTTTGGAATAAATCCGCTTCGGCCTACCTCGAGACGGCTCCAACGACTTCGATACCCATCTTCGCGAGCTTCGATGCATCTTTCAGGCTATGCGAGACTCCGGCCTCCACGGTTCGGCCCGGAAACTACGCTTAGGCTACCGCGAGCTCAACATTTTGGGCAAACGCTGCAGCAAGAAAGGTATCGCCGCAGATTCTTCCAAGGTCGACGCTATTCTCAAGCTGGCAGACCCATCCGTTTCTAAGTCCGATCAGTCTTAGGTATGACCAACTTCATCCAAGCCCATATCCCTGACTATTCCCGATTAGTGGCACCTCTGACCAATCTTCTCAAATCCACTCACGCTCGGCCCTCCAGTGCCCCTTACCTGACCCGAGATGAGCGGAAATGCATGAAGAAGCTCCGCCGTGTCCTCACTACGCTCCCCATTCTGGTGAAGTATGAACCGTTGCAACGACTCTACCTCCGGACGGACGCAAGCCAGATCGGCATTGGTCATAATGGCCCAGAGCGCAACGCTCCGGTCATCCAGTACGTCTCCCAGAAGCTTACAGACACGCAAACACGATGGGCGACCTACGTTCGTGAAGCCTACGGCGTCATCTACGGTATTCAACAGCGCCGCTAGTACATCGATGCCAGCGATCACAAACTCACCATCGTCACAGATCACCGTCCCATTTTGTGGCTATGGCACGCTCGCAGCCCCATGGTCGTCAACTGGGTTTTGGAGCACCTTCAGACGATTCGATTCAAAGTCGAATACCTACCAGGTAAACAAAACCAACTCCCCGACGGTCTCTCGCGTGTCCCTTGCATCGCCCCCGGCCAGCCCACCTTGATTGGCGAAGCCGAGGCGACTCTCCAGCTCTTATCCACCATTCCGGTACCCCGAGCAGGCTCTACCCTTTAGTTAGCAGTTGAAGGCACGCACGCGGCCCTGGATACCCGTCTCAAGTCCCTATCTTGCCGGATCATCCGCGGCGGCTCCACCCTACGTAGCATTCAAGCTCCATGGGACCTGGCCATCGTCATTCCCTCTGCTGAACGCTCCCCGATGGTTGCCCGCGATATGTTTGCTCTCCGCAAGCCCTTCGCACTGCTCATGCCTCAAGACTTGGTTCATTGCGACCCCGATGAAACTTTTCCACAGACGATCGTCGTCAATGTCGCAAAATCTTATTCCTTGATGACAACCTCTTCTGGCTCGTACATGGACTTGGAATGGAGCAACACTATATCTATCCTCTCGTTGCTACATTGCATGCACAGCGCATTACACGCCAGCAAATCATCAACGCACAACGACAGGACAGCTTCACTGCCCCTCTCTGGACCGAAGACGTCATCTCTGTCTCCGCCGGCTCAGCCGAACTGATCCTCCGACAAGGTATCGCAGTCACCGTTAACCCCGATCAATCTTCAGTCAAGGTTTATGTCCCAGAAGAGTTACGCCGTCCCCTCATCAATTATGCCCACCTCATGCAGAACCACGCCAAAGCGCCGACACTCGTCCCCTTTATCAAGGAGCGCTACATTTGGTTCCGCACAGACGGTACGGATATCATGCATCATGGCGTCCTCGCCGCCCTCTGTGACTGCCACTTTTGCCAACTAGTCCACGCCCGCCTGACCCTTAACCACGGCCGATATTCATCGCTCACATGGACGCAGCAAGGACAGGGCATCGGCCTCGACCACGTGCACATCGGCATCCCGGCGTCACCTTTCAGTACATACTGACCATAGTCGATCTTTTCTCGGGATTTCTCCAATATATCCCATGCGTCTCCATATCCGCGGAAGAAACAGTGGAACTCATCCTCAATCGATGGGCCTACATCTTTGGTTTTCCGGAGTCCATCTTCTCCGATTATCATAGTTCTTTCGTTGGCACGTTGGCCACACGATTTTGCAGCGTAGCCGGCCTCGAATGGCTCACCACCGCGCCCTACTCGCATCATCAACTCGGCTACGTTGAATGTCGCCACAAAGCTATCCGCACGGCTATCCAGTCTCTCCCTAAGGCAGAAAAGACCAACTGGCCCAGCATCATCCCTTCTCTCTCCTTCGCTCAGAACACATACGTTTCTACAGCAACCGGCACTACTGCCTTTGAAGGAATGCTCGCCCGCAAGCCCCGCTGCACGTTGGACTTCTTCGACTCGCCGGAGATTGCCAATGCCCGCGCTACCGCTTCCAGCGCCGCCCTCGACGCATCACCGACACTGTCAATACAGTCGGCCGAACAGATCGCACTGTTAAACAGCGTTCGCACCGCTGTCACAACTTATGTCAGCGCGTACACCACCGTTACCCGCCCCCGGTCCGTCGCTCAAAAGAACAAAGGCCGCCGCAAGGCTGTCAAGGAATGGAAAGTAAACGACACAGTCTCCGTCTACCGCCCCAAGCCTTCCAAGCAAGGCATTCCAGCCTCCTCCGTTCTTCAGTTCGACGGCCCCTATACCATCGTTGAGCAGGTCAGCTCAAACTGCTTCCAACAAGGTATTGAAACGCATCGACCGCTCACATCTCGCTCCGTATACTGCACCCACTGACGGCCTCGCCCGCTCAACACGGTCGCAGTAGACGATCACGACGACGACTCAGTCAACTACACCATCGGCGAAGTCGTAGCATTCATCGACCGCGATCAGGTTAAGCTTGGCATCGTTTTAGACGAGGACCCAGAGAACGAGGAAAACGACCTCGTAGTTCACCAGCTCGGTACGACCTCAGACAAGAACCCTCTCTTCCGTCCCATCTACGAAGACACAAAGGACCAAACCACTATCCAACGCTGGGGTAATCCCTTGGCCCACTGGTAGCCCCTTCTCTTCGACACAACAAACAATCAAGTCGTTCATCCACACATCGAGTGGCGCTCTCACAAGACCAACAAAGACAAAGGTCGACTTTCCGCCAGCGTTCTTAAGCGTCTCAAAGACCCTCTCATCACCGGCGAATCCTTCCCACTTCATATCTTCCAGAAGGGTAAGCAAGCTACATCGAAGGAATAGCCACCTCAACACTCTCAAGTGGGTTTTACCCATCGTACCGGCTTCACCCGCCACAGCCCAGCGCTTTTCCCACCATTGATTAGGTAATACCCGGTCACTCACGGACCTAATACCTTAGACGCCGGTTTGCTGAGAGACTCCGTTAGAAGCCACGATACCAATCAACACTTTTAATCCACACGCATATAGCAGAACTGACAAACTCAAAGGTAATAATGAAACTGAAATAAAATTCGCGACTGTAACTATTACACAATGGTTATTGTCCGATTGTGAATGCCAATATGGACCATTACGTCCGTTACAATTATTGACTAGAACTATACGGATAAATTACTTACTAGTCACAAAGTAATTACTAAAAGTAAAACGTAATTGTCCTACCAACGCTCCCCCTTAGTTTTATGTCGATAATGCAAGTTATAAGTAATCAATACATCTACAATTAATAACTATTGCATATTGCGATAATGGCACTGATTTCAAGTTGCAAAACTGAAAAGATAGTTACGTCCGTTTGACAACCTGAAATTCAGTCAGTTATGACTCAAAACTTAAAAATTATCTCTGCTTCAAGTCCATCGTCGCCGCTTCTTCGCCGTGTTGGCATCTCGAACTTGTCGATTGAAACTTCAGCATCGGTCCCTCTGGCTGACAAAATTAGTGCTTGACTAAATTACATTACTGACTCAATTAGTCTAATATAATTAATTAAATTTGCCATTCCGCCATTAAAAACTACTCCCACTGCACTCCGCTTCGTCGGCATATGCTCTTCTCCCGCTCTTGCCGCGATCAACGACCGATGGTGGACCATCCACGCGCTTCGTTCTCGCGCTCGACTTCAACTTCAACGGAAGCAATGCCTAAAGATGCCGCTCGACTACCTGCGCAAAACACTTCCTGCACACGTCAAAGAGAGAAAACTCACAAAGCAACAACATGAGTTGACTTTGCGTAAATTTGCGTATTTTGCGTGAGTTTGCAGATTTGAGATGTAAAATTATGGGTCAAGTGTTACCATAAATTTACTAACACTTGACCCATAAATTTACTAACGAGATATTTGAATTGGTCCTTAGGAACATGTTCGGTTAATACGTCTGCTATTTGTTTGTTAGTTCCTACCTTTACAAACTTAATCTCATTGTCTCTCTGCATGATGAATGAAATGCAGGTCCAAGGGTAAGTGTTTAGTACGTGGTCCTGACATTCCCCTCTTGCTGCTAAGATAGTCTGTGCATTATCTTCGTAAAGCTCTATCGGCCCTTTCTGTGCTATACCTAACTCTTCTGTGATGTGTCTGATAGCCAATCCTTCTCGTATGCACTCTGCTGCTGCGAAAATTTCCGCGTCATTAGAACTTAGCGCAATTCTAGTTTGTCGTTTCGATAACCAAGCTACCGGGTCTCCGCCCCAAAGCACTATATAACCTGTACGTGACTTTCCCGGTTTTCTTATAGGTAGTACTTTCCATCCAGGGCCAATAGTCTTCCATAATATGGAGGTCGAGGGAGTTGGTCCAGGGAAGAAGGTCAGTGAGGTCGCGGGGCCATGCACCACCAAGTGCATTAAGTATCTCGGCAGCGTACCGAGTCCATCGATCTCGTTCCATGGGGGTAAGCATCCGAGACACATCGCGGACTTGATTAAAGCGGTCGTCAGATAGCCAGCTGCCTGGGCCGTCTCGTAGCTTGTGATGCAACGATTTACATACGCTGCGAGGCTTTCCTTCTTGAAGCGTCGAAGTTTGAGGGCTTGCATAGCCGGTCGCTTCGTGTCTCCCTTGTCCAGTCGTCCCTTGAACAGTTCCATGAAATATTCATGAGCATGTACGGGATGATGCTCCAGACGCGGGTGCGTTCGTCAGTAACACGAATATACCGGGTCCAGTACGCGTCCATGAGGGCTATTGCAGTCTTGTGTCCCCACTTGTTCACCGTGTCGATGATGCGGTTGCATGCCAACAGCATTGAGAAGTTGTTCAACTGTAGGTTGAATGCAAGTTCGCGGGCTTCGTAACTGGAGTAAAGGCCAACGATGGGGTAGCTACAGGGGGCGATGTTGCAGCCGTTGATGGTGCAGTTGGAGCAGGGGGGCTCGTTGATGGGTGAGTCAGCGGTGTAGGTCCCGGAGGAATACTTCCCAGTGCTATTGCTGGCGTCGAACCAATCAGGGTCGATGGGGGCACGGTAACTGGAGTGCTTGCAGGGGCTGGAAGTACCAATCCATGAAGTGATCCAGGTGCTCCAGGCACCGAAGTCGAAATAGGTAAATGATTAACATATACCTCGAGGGGGATGAGAGTACCCAATTGGTTCCAGCGAGCTTCCTGTTGAGCTGCAGAGCCTGTAGGTCCCAAATACTCCTGGTAGATGTCGTGGGCCGTCACGTTGGGATCGCACATCAGCGTGAGGGATGGTGTCGGTACCAATGGTAGATGAAGCAAATTTGTTTGCTTGTCCTGGATTGCCTTGAGTAGAACGTTCCTGTATTCGCCAGAGTAGTTGGTGAATAAATCCTCTTTGAACTGCGTTGATTGCGTCCACGAGAGGTCCGTAGTGAGAGGAGTAGACTTCCCTTCCTCTACTTCCTTCAGAAACTTCTTTTCAGAAGGCAGAAGACCATGGTAGACGCCCAGTAATACTGTATGGTGAAAGGGTCCAAGCATTTCCTCTTGTGCTCCCGAATACGCGACAGGGGATCGTCATGGCGTGAGTTGGCGAACATTCCACGTCACCAGGGGTAGGCCAGGCAGTGTTGGTAAACTTGTAGAGCACGATGAGCAGTAAAGAGCATGATCTTGCTGGGTGATAAGGGGGTGACCCTAACACAAACAAAACCAAACACATACTGTGTTGGTCGACTGCATAGAGTGTGGAAGAACAGAAATACGACACAAAAATGCAAAGACAGGTGAACGAACTGTTGGAACTAATAATTAATTAATAGTTATGGACCGGCCGTATCGGAGTAACGGTGTCGTTAGAGCCATTACTTATGATCCGGCCAGTCAAGTTACGTGGCGCGTCTGTTGGCGCCTTTTCTCATTGAAGTTGTTGTAGTATGTTAAGAGTGTAGTAGCTATCACAGATTGCTTTATTAATAACAGTATTCTAACAGGTTATCGAGCCTTGATTAGCTAACTCTGCGCCAACAGCTTTAATCAGTTGCACTTAGTCTGAAAGGAGAGGCATTAGGCCTTCAACAGAAAAGTGCGAGGATCGACGTGCTGCAGGCAGTCGACATCATCCCGTGGGTAGGCAGAAGGCACCCAGCGCAAACTTGTCTATTGGCTAGACAGCATAGCATAGACACATCAACTCATTTCATCCCTAATAACTATTCCTCCATTTCTACTTAATTGCAGGAATTTTATTGGTAGCTGAGTTTAGCTCCTACCTTCCGCACTTTGGTCCAACATGGCAAACACCATGTTTGGAATGTCGATGAACAGAGGGTTTAAAGTGGACCCACCGCCATTAAACAGCAGAGACCCAGATTGGGATAATTGGGAATATGGGTTCCTTGCTATCCTGGCGATCTATGATCCCTTAGTGATAGGGGAGCTACCTCCCCACAAACGACACCCTCTGTTTACACAAGCAAAGCTGACAGTTTCTTTCAATCTACCTACTGAACCACCTCTTTCACCTTCCGGAGATAGCGAGGACGAGAGTCAGGACAGGACAGAGAGTAAGAAACCTACAGCTGTTGTAAAGAAAGAACCTACCAGCTCTTCCTCCAGTTCTTCAAAAAGGAACAATACGTTAGAACTAGTTTTGCTTTGCCTGATCCTTCTTCTTCCCCAGAAACTGCTGATTATAAAGAGCCTGAGGAGAATTCGGTCCCTACCCCCTTATTGCATCTTTTGCTACAACTAAGTACTTCCAGCAGGTCGAAGAAAGAGATAGACTGAAACATAACCGATTTATCTTTGCTCTCTTAATTCAGTCCTGCCCTAAGGACAAGGAAGCTATGTCTGTGATCAAAACAGCGGGGTCAGATGGAGTCGAATGTTTCATGGCACTGAGGAAGAGATACGGAGGTCTTGATCTTGTCAAATGGAAAGAAAGACAAGACTTCCTTGACCTTTCTTACCCCAAAAAGATTCAACACGTAAGACCCTGGTTGATTCTCTTTCACGGCAATATTGCTGATCAAGAGTCAGTTATGAAAGTCCCATACCCAGAACTCGTAAAGATAGAAATGGTCATGAAAAAGATCGAACACCTGACCGAGTTCGACAGTTTTCGCAACAAGGTCACCAGCCTCCTTCCGGAGGAACGACCGGGTTGGGAATCCTTTGTAAAAGTAATTGAACAGGTTGCTCAAACAGAGGAATCCAAAAACAAAATGAAGAAACTTTACTCGTCAGGGGGCGGTTTCCGTTCCCTTTCGTCTAAAACTTCATCTGGTGTGGGAACTAAAAGCGACCCCATAACAGTCAACCTTATGGGAAATCAAGCTGGTAAAGTACCCCAAGGTTGTTACAACTGTCATGGGGATCATAAAATCAAGATTTGCATTGTCCCCTGTAATCTTCCCGAGTGCCCTCGAGACGGACATGTCCCGGTGAATTGCCCCATAAGGAAGAAGGCAGCAAGAATAGTCAACTTAGCAAAAGGAGTAGGAGAGCTGAGTCTGACTAGGACGGATAAGAATAAGGAGGGCAGTAGAGGAAGAGAAAGTTGAGGCGACAGAAGAAGGAGGTAGGGAAGGAGAAAAGGAAGTTGAAATCATCTGATTTCATCAAGAAGAAAACAGTAAAGACAAAGACGATTAGTCTAAACGCAGGAGGTTCTGACTCCTCTTCTTCTGGTAGTTCTGAAGAAGAAGAAGAGGAGTCCGAAGCTCATGATTCAGACGAAGAGTCTAGTACTCATGATGAGGATGGATGTGAGGAGGGAGTAGGGGAAATAGGGTACATCAATCACATGTTAAGTATAAATATGATGAAGAGAGAGGAAACGGACGAAGAAGAACCAAATACCTCACTCGACAACACCCCACCCACTTTCTCTTTTGAACAACAACCACCGCCACCCCACACATCAGAATTGAAGGACAAGAAGGGAAAGAGCAACACGCACGCACAAGATATGTCTGCTCCCCCTCGTGTCCCTCGATCTACTCCTTTTATTCCTCTCCTGAAAGACAACCGCTTCGTCGATTCTCTTGACATGGTGGGCGATCCCACACCTCTTGGGGTAATATACCCTATGGAGGAGGGATGGGGGCTTCGTCGTGTCAAGGGAGGATACAGGAAGGTCCTAATGAAGTCCCGGAATTCTATTTATTTTCACTTACGTGAGGACGATGGACCATTGCTCAATCTGTGGGCACACCCCATCAGGGGAAGTGCAACCATTGTTTCAAATTCGAAACAATGTGTGAAGGGTTTAACGAAAATGATGCACGTTGTTCATGGAAACTAGGGGCCGCCCGGGGCAAAACCAGATCAGGTGGCGAATGTGCCCAGAGGATGGAAAAACGGGGTTGTGACTTTTGTTCCCACCATATCGGCTGTGAGCGAAATAGGGAAGACTTATTAGCAGTAGTTAGGGCACAGCTGAACGCGGGGGGTACACCATGGCACTCTGGGTTAATGGTAGCCCCTATGAACTGGATTACACGTCAGTGGATTAGGACAGATGAAATATCCCCCTGCTCAGTCTGATCCTATCACGAACTGGATTTGTCCTAACTGTAATGATCAATTTCTCTCTCAAAACAGCCTTGACCTCCATCTCCCCATTTGCGGACGGAGGACGTCATCTTCCTCATACACATCACCACCCAGACATGTCTCTTCTCATAGCTCTAGCGCTTCATCATCTTCTTTCACAAGACATACTCTCCCTACTTCAACTGTACAACGTTCTGACTCAAACATTGAAACGAGTAAGAACGTTGAGGCTGCAGTAGGGGGAAACAACCAAAGAATGACAGACGAAGACGATGATGAAACCATCTCATGCTACTCCTCAAAAGTCTTCCTCTTCTTCTCTTGCATCATCTGCACAACGCTCAAACTCTAAGAAAGAGATTAGTAAGAGCGTTGAGGATGAGGCAGGGGGAGAAGAGGGGGAGAACAAAAGAGTACGCCCATTGTTTGTTCGTCGTATCACGCATTCCCCTTCACCATGCCTTGCACCTAGCGAGTTGTATAGGGAGAGAGAGTTAGAGAGAGATAGGATTAGGAGAGACCCCACAGTCGCATGGAGATGGGATGAGGGGAAGATGGTGATAACGGGGGGAAATGGAGAAATACCATCTATTGGAGAGATACAGAGACTGTTCGGTGCGTTAGCAGAGGGTGCAAGAGAGAGGTGAGGGATTTTCTTATTATCGGAAAGAGACGGGGAAGTTAACGAGTTCTATCTTGAGCTATATGAATATAGTTTCGTTATTTCCATGGCCCACAAATGGAACAACCCTTTTGCGAGGGGGCTCGTTGCGGCATTTCCTCATCTAAGAACTCGATTACTGGAATACCGGGAATATCTGCAAAGGATAGGGATAGAGGGGAGAACGTACGAGATATCCCCCCATCAAGACCTAGCACATTGCCCAACCCCACCTCAAACATCTCACCCTCATCTGAGAAAGATTGCGCCATAATGATGCATGAGAGCGAGGGAGATGAGGGAGAGACACCAGAAAAGACTATGGCGGGGATGGTTTGGGTAGACGATAGTGGGGCTAGTGAGTCCCAATCACCCCATAAGGATGTATTCGTGAGGTTGAAGCATAACCCTCAAAAGTTCAAAATTGCGAAAGGGAGTATTAAGACGGAGTACAAAGGGAAAGTCTTAATGCAACTCTCTGGAGCAAACGGAGAACCGGTCCAGGTGTATGATTCACACACGACATAGTCGCCACTTCGGCTTAGTCGCCACTTCGGCTTGGTTGAAACAAGGACTGGCGGTAGTCCAACAAAACAACCAAGTGCTTGTGCTCAAGTCCCCAATCCATATCGATGAGGAACAGATTGTAGCTAGGGGCAGATCTTTGCCCAACAACCTGTTCGTCTTTGATCCCCCGGGAATGGCCCCTCTAGACCTAAATCAACGATACGAACCAGTCCCTCTCGAAAAGCAGAATGTGAAGGTAGAGAAAGAGGGATCATCGTCCTCCACCGTCACATTCTGACTTGCCCTGTGCCGCGCATCGCTCATTACTCTTTTTGTCTAAGCTTGCAGCATGGCATGGACATAAGCTATATGGTATAGACTTCAAAAATGCTTATCTAAATGCACGAATGCATGATCCTGTTTATGCTTATGCACACGATGGGATAGACAGTGAAGAGCATAAAGGCATGATATGGAGAGTAGATGGAGCTCTGTATGGCGCGCCGCAAGCTGGTAGGAGATGGTACGAGATCTTAGCCCCTAAGTTAGAGGAATTAGGATTCAGGTTACTAGACTTAGATTTATGTATTCGTTGAAATGGATAGGCTGATAAGAGATGCTATCATTGGTATTTTCCATGTAGATGATCTTATTTTCTCAGCTCCTAACGAACAAGCGTATGACCGTTTTGCTAGTAAGCTAGAAAGGTTTCATCCTCTTAAGCGTTTGGGAGTGGCTAAAGAGTTCAAAGGGATAGAGATAGTTCAGGAAGGAGGACGCATTTTATTGCATCAGAAGAAGTATCAGAAACAGATTTTAAAGGATGTAGGATATGCCGATGTTAGACCAGTAAGCACTCCTAGTGCAGAACATGAGCTCGAACCTATGGGAGAAACAAGCGCTCTTAGAAAGCATTCAATTCCTAGTTCAGTAGGTAAACTTTTGTTTCTAACTAAGATGACACGTCCAGATGCTGATCAAGCACTGAATGCAGCTAGCGTGATGCAGACAGTAAATCCAGGACTTGCTTATGCTTTACTAGGTAGGATTTTCAGATATCTGAAAAGTTCGCATCGCGGTATTGCATTTCACGGGCCTAGATCGTCACAAGAAGGAAGGACGTACCCCAAGATTACTTCATGGCCAGATGCAGCACATAAGGTCTGTAAGAAAACCGGAAAGTCACGTACAGGTTATATAGTGCTTTGGGGTGGAGACCCGGTAGCTTGGTTATCGAAACGACAAACTAGAATTGCTCTAAGTTCTAATGACGCGGAAATTTTCGCAGCAGCAGAGTGCATACGAGAAGGATTGGCTATCAGACACATCACAGAAGAGTTAGGTATAGCACAGAAAGGGCCGATAGAGCTTTACGAAGATAACGCACAGACTATCTTAGCAGCAGAGAGGGGAATGTCAGGACCGTACTAAACATTTACCCTTAGAACTGCATTTCATTCATCATGCGCAGAGAGACAATGAGATTAAGTTTGTAAAGGTAGGAACTAAGAAACAAATAGCAGACGTATTAACCAAACATGTTCCTAGGGACCAATTCGAATATCTCGTTAGTAAATTTATGGTAACACTTGATCCATAATTTTACATCTCAAGTCTGCAAACTCACGTCAAATACGCAAATTTACGCAAAGTCAACTCATGTTGTTGTTTTGTGAGTTTTCTCTCTTTGACGTGTGCAGGAAGT
Source organism: Paulinella micropora (assembly GCA_019918135.1). Lineage (NCBI taxonomy): Eukaryota > Cercozoa > Imbricatea > Euglyphida > Paulinellidae > Paulinella > Paulinella micropora. Next base: position 62,749 of record WBZZ01003096.1, on the reverse strand, counting down.
GTTTTGCGCAGGTAGTCGAGCGGCATCTGTAGGCATTGCTTCCGTTGAAGTTGAAGTCGAGCGCAAGAACGAAGCGCGTGGATCGTCCACCATCGGTCGTTGATCGCGGCAAGAGCGGAAGAAGAGCACATGCCGACGGAGCGGAACGCGGCGGGAGTAGTTTTTAATGGCGGATTGGCAAATTTAATTAATTATATTGGACTCATTTAGTCAGTAATGTAATTTAGTCAAGCACTAATTTTGTCAGCCAGAGGGACCGATGCTGAAGTTTCAATCGACAAGTTCGAGATGCCAACACGGCGAAGAAGCGGCGATAGACTTGAAGCAGAGATAATTTTTAAGTTTTGAGTCATAACTGACTGAATTTCAGGTTGTCAAACCGATGAACTGTCTTTCAGTTTTACAACTTGAAAATCAATGCCATTATCGCAATATGCAATAGTTATTAATTGTAGATGTATTGATTACTTATAACTTGCATTATCGACATAGAACTAAGGGGGAGCGTTGGTAGGACAATTACGTTTTACTTGTAGTGATTACTTTGTGACTAGTAAGTAATTTATCCGTATAGTTCTAGTCAATAGTTGTAACGGACGTAACGGTCCATATTGGCATTCAGAATCGGACAATAACCATTGTGTAATAATTAATTATTACAGTCGTGCGGACTTTATTTCAGTTTCATTATTACCTTTGAGTTTGTCAGTTCTGCTATATACGTGCGGATTAAAAGTGTCGATTGGTATCGTGGCTTCTAACGGAGTCTCTCAGCAAACCGGCGTCTAAGGTATTAGGTCGGTGAGTGACCGGGTATTACCTAATCAACGTTTACTTGAAGAAATAACTTGTACTTGAAGCCCTCCTTCAAGTGCTACAACTTATTCAACTTCGAATGACATACGAAACCAACTCACAATCTACGCTCACCTACGATCGTACGTTGCAACCAAGTCTTCAAACAAGTAGAAACCTACGTAAATAAACGAAGTGACCTCTCAGCTATTTACTGGTATTTCACCTACTCTCAGGAGTAAGGGCTTTTTGCAGCCATAGAGACTTTTAATAAGAGTTCGTTGTGTATTTATCCCTTGGGGTTGTATCCAAACTCACAGTTTGAATTCGAATTTTCCTTTAAAGTGGAAACTGCACACACGAGTTTTGTGTGCTCTGTCGACAGATCGATTTGAAAGCACCTCCTACAAGGAAGGCACTACTCAACGAACGTGGAAAATCAGAGGTCATCAAAAACCGCATATGTGAGACAGATCGTGTTAGACTACTGTTATTAATAAAGCCATCTGTGATAGCTACTACAATCTCAACATACTACAACAACTTTAACGAGAAAAAGCGCCAACAGACGCGCCACGTAACTTGACTGGCCGGATCATAAGTAATGGCTCTAACGACACCGTTACTCCGATACGGCCGGTCCATAACTATTAATTAATTATTAGTTCCAACACTCCCCCTGGAACAAACTAAATTAATATTGAGTTACTGCCGTTCCTAATTAAGTTACGTCTCCTATTACTATTTTGTGAAACATTAGAAAACACAAACTCAAAACATATTCTCTTACCCTCACTCTCTCCGAGAAGTAATGTTGGGGTTGGCTACCCTCCTATCCACAGCGAGTACGTATCGACTAGAGTACGTACAAGGCACCGGACCTGTGGTATATTCGGGCCTACTCAACGAGAGGATTAACTCCCTACTCTCCCTATCTCGCAAATGAGTAAGAGAAGTATGTGAAAATTACATATATATGGATCATATAAGAATACAAAGATATCATAGTAACTTCAAAGGAAGTAATAACATAAATATGTGATAAATATACGAAAAATATATATGTGTATATATAATATATATTCACATATGATCATAATATGAAAACTAACATTTGGAAGCGCTTCCCGTAAGGGGGTATATAAAAGTAACAAAAGTAATATAATATATATCACAAATACAAATATCTGTAATTATCAGCGGGTCTGGGGGTCGGGTAGATGCCCGGGGCCTATCAAGACATATAGTCTGATCAATCGCCCTTCGTCTACCACTCCACCCCCAAGTTGGCATCTTATCGATTTTTATGTATATAGTGTGGTTACAAAAAGGTTTATAGCATTTAAGGAATACAATCTATAAGGTAGTGCGTGTTCCCGAGCTTACGCCAGCACGGGAACACGCACATACTTAACAAGTTTCCGGGGCCCGAATCAACCTTCGTCGCGGCGCTTCTCATCCTCCCCCTCAAGTTTGTAAAATTATGCAACTGAATGGTTATTACAACTTAACGGGGGGGGGGGGGGGAAAGAGAAAGGTGAAAGTCCAGGCATGTCATGCTCCCTTCGCCGTTTCCTTTCTCCATGCTTTCCCGGGTCTCTGACCCGCATCTGCTACCGCGCCTCAAACTTCTCGAGGTTGAGGGTCGGCAGCACTTGAAACAGCACTAGTAACATGGGTCCACCCGCTAAAATCACCTATATCACTCCCCTCGATATACAGTATGCGAGAAATATATGAGAATTAATACAATCCGCTTCTGAGAATATAATTATAAATGATCATAGCGTGAATATTTATGCGGGAAATACCCGGTACTTACAACGCGACTTTAACACCAAACTTTGCGAGAAATTCTTTCACCAACTTCACCGAGATTTGGTCAGCCAGGTAATTGAATTTCTCGTACGTGAAATTTATTTTGGTAAATAAATCCGCGATGTTTTCCTCTGTCGGTACCCGGAACAACTTGACAACTCCCTTCTTAACCAACTTCTCGAGCAAGTGGTACCTGACATCGATATGTTTGGTTCTGGACTCCCCTAACCCTATTTCTGAGAGGATGATAGTCCCCTCATTGTCCTCGAACAAGGGGGTGAAACCTCTTATGGGCACGATCACGGAGAGACTGTCTTAAAGCAAGCAACTCCCTTATTGCTTCGTTAGCGGATACGGTCTCCGACTCAAGGGTAGATTGAGCTATAACAGTTTGAAGTTTAGAGAACCATGCCACCGGTGCCCCGTTGAAGAGGAAGATATACCCAGAACGGGACTTCCTTATAACCTTTTCTCCTGCAAAGTCTGAGTCGACGTATCCCACGAGGGGGTGTTCGTCTATCAGTTTTTCGACATTGGCGATAACGGGGACATTGAAAGCATTGACTTCTGTGACTTGACACGAATACAGCTCAAGTGCCTTTTCTGCGGCCGATGGTCCTTCGGCCGGTCTCCATGATTTAGGGGGTTTGGGGGCAAAGAACCCTTCAGTCAACATCTTGACTAACCTCCTATCACCCCGTTTGAAGTATAAGGCTCTCGGGGTCAATAACCATAGAAACATGCGGTGAACCATGGCATAAGATATTTCAGGGGATGGAACTTGTTGTTTTGCAGCTATACTCAAAGGACAGATCAAGAGAGGTCGGGTGTGAACAGCAAGGAAGATAAGCATGCCAATCAAACATCTAAGGTCATATTCAACTGAGCAGACGGTGACCAACTTTCAGGGGGGCAGGGTTTTCTGAGGTGAAGGGGGTTTTAGCAGGCACCTACTTCATATAATCTAACTCATCTAAAATGAGAAGGTCATATTTTCGTTGATGCAGTAAAATCCCTTTCTCAGATTGGACAATCTGACTGTTCTTGAATTCCGTGGCATTCTAAATTTTTTTGCACCTGAAACCATGCTTCTTCATGCTCTCTACAAGACTTATGTGTTTGGATTCATCAGCAGCATGCAGACCATCATCTACATGAAAAGAGGGAAGCTGCGTACTTATGGTCCTTGGCATGTTTGATAAAAGAAGCCCGGTCAAGAGAGAAAGTAATAAAAGCTTGCTTTCCGACTAGCTCCTTTAGCATCAAATCATACCATAATCTTCCCGCCTCAGGATGGCCATAAAAGGCCTTCCGGAGGAGCCAAACATCTCTCTCAAATCCCAGGGGGGGGGGGTGGTTTACATAGATGTCATAAGGCATTTTGGCATGTAAGTAAGCGGTGGTGAAGTCAATTAACCACAAGTCTATTCCAAAGCAGGCAGCAGGCAATGATAAGAAGGATAGTGCGATGGTGAGCGGTAGGTGAGTATGTGCGTTTGGGATCATATTGCAATCCCGCTTTCAGGAGATCCCCCCTAAGGGTGATTCTAGCTTTATTATATTCGTCGCTCGTTCCCTGTTGTTTAACAGTGTCTATCCATTTTAGAGGAATAATGGGAGTGCCTGACTTTCTCGCTTCGCTCTCTTCTCTCCATTCAAAAGCTTTGAGCTCCTCTTGCTGTCTGACTTCTGTCTCTCTCGCTTGTCTTCTATCTTTCGGCTTCTGCACGACGGGAAATTCCGGAATTTGCTCGGTGACCAGACAATAATTGATTCTCTCTTCTTTCGCACAGAGATATGTTTATTTCTGGTTCTCCCGTGGATTACGTTCTCCTGAGAAATGTTTCCTTGCTCATGAGACCTCCATCCCTGGGGATGTTTGTCTTTTTCCGCAGCTATCCTAACTCTCTCCCCCTCGGGATGGCCGAATTCACTGGTTACATTGGGGTCGTGGCGTGCCGGTTCGATAATAGCCTGCGGTACAAGAGAAGGGGGGGCTGCTCCCCCTGGAATCTCGTACTTTAAGATCTCAGAATATATTTTTTTCTCCGTAACGCCATCATCAAAGTTAACGTGGTGGGGTGGGAAACGTTTATTTCTCCTGACAACCGGGGCAGTCGGTAACTCCCTTCCGCAAAGTAGAATCCCACTTACCTCCATAAGTGGATTTAGCCCACTCTTCCCCGAAAGCCTGTGCCGGGATCTGGACGATTCTCCCAGACAAAATGACTTTAAGTTTGGGTTTTCTCCCCCTCTTTCCCACTACCTTGATACCTTTCTCCCCCTGATTGATGCTCCCTATATCCCGTGAAGACGGAGTAGGGGGAATAAGATCAGGGAGATGACTGAAATCTTGATTTTGGACATCGTTTTCGTCACTATCGCTTGCAACGATCACCGAATCGTCATCACTTTCAGGTCCTTTCTGAGGTGTCATGGACGTGTTGGGGGCATTCTCTGTACTTTCACTATTGCTAGCAGCAACTACGGCAGGTGGGGTAGATGTATTATGTGTAGTTACTGGTACGTCGAAGCTAACATTCTCTTTTGATGGTGTGTTAACTGGGGGCAGAACAGCAGAGGGTGTGGTCGATTTCCATCCGACCGAAAACATACCCTCCTCTGCTGTTCCTTCGAGGTCTTTGGAGGCCTCTCGCTTGCCCAGTCTCCATACATCGAACATAACATCCCGGACATTACCGTGTATTATGCGCGCGACGGGATCATAAACACGATAATACCCGGTATTACGTTCGTAACCTAAAAAGATAACTTTCTTTCCTCTCTCACCTTTCCCCCGCTGAGCCTTAACCTTCATCACTGCAGCACACCCAGTGGGTCGAAGGTGATGTAGGTATGGTTTCCGGCGGTGAATAACTACGAAAGGGGACTTACCCTTAAAGGGTCCTTTGGCTATCGGGAGGAGGTTGTTAATGTAAGTGGCGTTTCTTTCCATCTCCGTCCAAAACTTTGGAGGGAGCTCAGCATCGCTGAGCATCGCCCTTGCAGGCCCACCGTTGGTTTGGTGGAACCTCTCTATCTTTGAGACTGCCTGTTTCTCCGCGGTTGGAGCCTCAATTAAAATAGGCTGATTAACATTAACCCTCCTGAAAAAAAGGTATCATATCGACCATATTCTTGGTCACAGGTAATAAATTTGACTTTCCGGTTCGTGTGTCTTTCAAAGAAAGCAACGGCCTTAATAAAACACGGAAAAAATTCATTTTTATGACGTAAATAATAGTCGAGCTCGAAATTTGAAGCGAGACATTTGACTGTGAATTTGTATCGCTTACCATCCCATGATATCGTATTCCACCATCGTTGTGTGTCCATTGAAATATGAACCAAGGAATGACGTTCAACAATGTGATGGTTTTTGTGGAAATGAGGTGCTTTCTTTATCTTATTCCTTAAGCATTACTCGCACTTCATAATCCTTTCTCGCCATCCTACCCCCACTATCTTCACTCCATATAATGAGCCATTCTTTCCATAGCCTTCACCCCTCTATGTTTACACATTCGGTGGAATAGTATGCTCACTATGTGTGGGTCGGACAACAGGATTCAATGCTTTTGACATTCGGCAACCAGCATCATGTTCTTGAGTTCGTGAGGTGTGCGAACATACATCACTTGGCATGACCAAACAACAAGCCAAACTCTGTGAACAATTCTCACCCTTGTCCGTATTTGTTTCGCAAGACAACGGGACATATGATTTACTGTCACGACACCTCTCACATAAACATGGGACATGGTTGCAACATATATCATTGTACACGGGAAGGACAAATAATTGATCTGGGTTATAGCTAACTCCTGGCTCTAGCATATCTCCCCTCAAAGCTAACCTCGACTTAATGAACTTACGTCCCTTTTCGTCTAGTTTGACTTTATGTACCCATGTTAGTCTCACTACTTTTACTCCTTTTTCTTTCGCTTCCTTAGGGCTTACCCATGTGTAAGTGTTAAAAGACTTAAGAGTTTCAATCTCTTTATCCATTCCTGCTTTCAACTCTTTCGCGGTCAATCCCTCGTCTACGATTGCCTTTGGTACCTTCAATGTCAGATACAGTAACGCAGTGGTTGATCCTCTACGATACTTTCTGCGGACATCTCGGGATGCTCTAGTTCTCCGACGGGTCTTATCCTATCTATCCGATACTTTCTAATTTCGCTATCTAACATCTTTTCTACCTGACCGTCGTCAAAGACTACGAAGTGACCGGGCTTGGGCATCTTACGGACCTTAAGTCTCTCTCCCATCTCGCATGGTTCTAAGACTTTTCCTTCTCTCTTAACTGATCGCCAGTTGTCTCCATATTCTTCCATTGCCCATTCTTCTCCGAAAGCTACTCCCGGCACACTAACTCTCTCTCCTGTCAATGTAGCTGCTTTTACTGCTGCCTTCTTTTCTGGAGGTAGTTGTGCAACTGGTGTCCTAACCTTTGCTTCTCGTTTCCCTTTCACTATGTTAGCTGATGTGATCTTGTCACTTTGCTCCCAAGTGAGGCCCTTTGTGGGCGCGTCTGCCTCTACGTACCTCCTACTAGGGTGGTCTGCTTCGGGGCTTTGCGCCTCTAACGATGTGACGGGTGTTACCCCATCATCCTTGTTGTCAGCTAGTTCTACCTTCGATTCTGATGGATCTGATGGGAGACCGGAATCTGGACGGTGAATGTCTTCCTGTAACTCCTCATGTTTGTCTAACTCCCCCTCATCTTTATGTTCGGGTTCGTCTAACGGCTGTTCTAGCTGGACGGTGTCATTACTCTCCCCCTCAGATTCCTCGTCGTCCCATCTAACTTCTCTGGGTGGGTGAGCATCCTTGCCGACTACATTGTGGTTAAAGCGTACATTACGCACATTTGTGATGATTCTTCGACCATCCCAAACTCGGTATAGTTCCTTGAATACATCATATCCAAGTAACATTACACGCTTTCCCCTATAGTTGCCTTTGCCTACCTGCTTTCCTATGCACATTACACCTAAACATCCTATAGGTTTAAGTTGTCGGATAGCTGGCTTGTAGCCCAGACATTGCTCAAAAGGTGAGGTTCCTTTCCTAGGCCCTGTCGTGGCTGGTAGAATGTTGTGCAATGTTGTGGCTGTGTGTTCCATTTCCGCCCAAAATTGGGGTGGTAAATTAGCCTCGTATCGCATGGCCCGGGCTGGTCCTGCTGTGATGTCGTTGACCTTCTCAGCTATGGGATTGCCATCTTTATCACCTGGAGCACTTACCTTCCAAATGAATTGTAGAGGTTTCCACCACTCTATGATCTCAGTTGGGACCTCGAACTCGTTGTCGCAAGTGATCTGTTTGACTTTCTTCCCTGTTTGCCTCTCAAACCATGCTACCGCTTGCTTCAAACAATCTACAAACTCGTTCTTGTATCGTAAATAATAATCTTTGATGTACCCCGAGTAATCGTCTGTAACGCAAAATTTATAGTACTTACCGTGAATTGACATTACCGCCCAAGGTCCGGAAGTATCTATGTGCAAAATCTCACAAGGGTAACTCGCTCTCCTAATTCTATTAACCTTAAATCTGGGTAACACTTTAGCTTTTCCCATCAGACAGGCTTCACAAAATCTAACACTATCCTCGCTTCCTGTTAATTTTCTACCCATTGCCTTGCCTAATGCATAGGTCTTCGGTAAAGCTTTATGCCCACTACACTGATGTATGACGTAAATGTCAAGGGGCTTACCCTTCTTACCTTTCTCAGGATACATAGCGTATAAAACGCTGCCTCTAGCTTCCTCGTTCTCACTTAATCTCCCTTGCTTGCTCTCACTTTCTCTCTCTTTGGGGATTCCCGCCCCGCTTACCCCGTCTTATTCTTCTTCTCTTTCACTTTGGGGTTGTAACGCTCGTTTATGTTGAGGGGTTTGTCTTTCTCATTGTCCCAGCGATAGAGCATGCCAGGTGTAAGTCTCCCCCTCACGATCACGTCACTCTCTTTAATTCTTATGGGGTGCTTTAGCATTAGTAGTTTCCCATTCTGGTGAATGTTAGATCTGTGGTGGTTGTGGTCCATGTTTCCGGTAGACATAATGTTGACTGGCACCCTGTTGTCTAACAACATATCTTTCTTTTCCAAAACTGGCTTTCCTGATCCGTCTATTCTTGTCAACCTCGCTTCCCCCATGTTTCGCACTACACTCTCTCCATTTCCGGTGACTAGGCTAACGGGTTCAATCTCTCGGACGTTGTGTAAGATGTGCGGTGTACATGCTATATCCCTGGACGATCCGCTGTCTTGAACCATCATCTTCTTCTTGCGTCCTACCGTCTCGCTATCGTCTACCATGAGATTGTGATCTTCCTCTTCATCCTCCTCCTCACTCCCTTTCCCTTGGGCTTTGTTCTTTCTTCTCTTCTCAAATCTTTCCTCGTACATCCAATCAAGCTCTTCTCGTGCCTCGCAATACAATTTAAAGCTTATGGGAATTCCTGACCTCATCTCCTCGGAGGTTCTGAAGTGTTCTAGGTTCTCTGGGTCAAACTCCTCATCATCCTCCTCCATGTCTGAGTGTCCGTCTATCTCCCGTCTCTTCCTATCAAACTCCCTCTTTCTCGCTGCTGCCTGTTCTGGACTGAAGAACTTGTATGCATATCCTGAGTGTAACTTCCGCAAAAGTGCGTTCAGTGTAACCCCTCTCGCTTCTACCTCATGCCAAATCTTCATAAGGTGGGGCATCGATCGTACGATGAAAAGAGCAAATTGATTGTCGTGGTTTTTAGCTAAGTCGAGTATTCCATAGTCTATTATTCCTAACAGCTCTGTGTAAAACTCGTTCTCTTTGCCGTCCGGGTCGTAACACAAACCCTCTTTCACTACTATCTTTTCTGCTCCCTTCGTTAACGCATATAGCAACCTAGCTATTTCCGTCTTCTCAGGTCTTGGATGTCCTTCACTGTGTCTGAACTCACACTCCCACTTAGCTCTTTCCTTAGCTTTTGCACTCTGAGTGGTTCTTGCTGCTCTCTTCTCTATGAATGTCTCTCTTGTGATTTGTGGTGTGCCTGCTGCATGCTTCAGAAATACTTCGTTCACTGCCCAAAACACATCTGTCAACAGTCCATCTGCCTCTGCTACTCTCTCTCTCCTTCCTTCTTTGTCATCATCACAACATCTCCCGTTTCATCATCCAAACCACACAGGTTGTTCAGCTGTTCACTTATTTTCTTAAAGTCTTCAAAGCTTATTACCTTTCCGTGTTCTGTGCCTCTTTTACTGCTCTTCCCCACAGGTGTTTCATGTGTGTGTGTCTCGCTTGTCTGCTCTGTCTGTGACTCTATACTGTCTCCTACTCTATCCAAAGGAGACGGACCTTGTGATAGTAGCGATGGTGGCCAAGACTTGCCTTCACTTGTCCCTCCTGCACGCTCATCAGCCTCATTAAATGCCATCTCTTTTCCAGCTCTAGTCCTGCCGGTCCTTGCTTCTTTCCCTGGCAAAACAGCATCATTCCGTGAATCTGCACTAACTCCTTTCTTACCGGGTTTTTCGACACTTGTCTTTTTCTCCGATATTTGCGGGATTTAGCGAGTTTTTCTTCACGGGTTTTGCCTATCTTTTTGCGCCGAGATTTGCTGTGCACTTGCCCCCTTTCCCTCCCTCTCTCTCTCAGTACGCTTATCATCTCATTCTCACACTGATAATCACGGGAAGGGCGTGGGCGACGTGAAGGGTCTTGTGCTAGGTCAATGTCAGGGAATAGTGGGTCTTGACGGGCATGATAACCACATAAATCTGCATACACTAGCCTCTTTGCTGCCTCACCCGCCTTGCCCCAACTCCCCCCCTGTCCAAACTTAACTCCACACTGTTGTCCCTTCCAGTTCAGCCCAGTACAACACGAGTGGTTAGTGGGCCTGTGGTGTGGCTCTTAGGAGTGAGTGTAGTGGGACGTGGTGTTTCGTTCTTTGATTGTCTTGAGTTCTGAGGGGGTGTGGGTGTCGGTTTCTCACTTTTCCGTTCCTCTTTCTCTTTCACTTGCGAGGGCTTTGGTTGCAATGGTGAGGGTTGCACACGTTGTGTGTCTCGTGAGGTTGTGAGGGCAGGAGTGGTTGTTGTAGAGGTGTCGGGGTGTTGAGCACTAGTGAGAGTGCGAGATGGAGGGTTGTGGGGTCTGTCTCGGAGTGTGTTTCGAGCCAATGGAGCACTCGACAGCTCCCCCCCCCCCCCCTCCCCCCCACGGGCTCTTGCGGGTTGATCTAAGGGTTTGTTGTCACTTTGCTCCTTTGGAGGCTCACTATCCTCCTCGCCCTCTTGCTCTGCTTCACGAGCAACAATGCTTTCCCCACTTTCTATGTTTCCCTCCGTTGCTTCTTCTGCACCCTCCACCATGACTGGCCCATACTCTTCTTCTTCTGAGCTGTCTTCCCCTTCAGATTTGTCTCCTTCTTGCTCCTCACCCTCCTCTCCTACTTCTCCCCTCATAAGAGCGACTCCTTTGGCTCCTTTCTTTTTTAACTTGCCATTCTTGTCTCTTTGCTTTCCTTTTGTGGAGTTAGAGTGAGCTGACTTTGGACTAGTTCCTTTGGGGCTTGATTTCTGTTTGGGGGCAAAAACGCTTTGTGTGTCCAGTCTGGTAGCAGTTATAGCATGTCGCTGTCAGCCACCATTCCTGCTCTGAACTATCACTACCATTCTTGTTGCCCTTGCCCTTCCCGTTCTTAGTCCATTTCTTGTTCTTCTCTCTCTTTTCTCCTTTCTCTCCTCCCTCTCCCTCTCAAAACAGTAGATTCGCTCCCTTACCCTCTCTCTTCCTCTCTTTTTCCTTCCTACGTTCCTTTCTCAGTCTCTTCTGCTTCGCTTCCCATAACACGTAAATTTCTCTTGCAGACTCTACCATATCATCGTGTGTTGGCCTGCTCGCTGCTGCTAATCTATAATGATCGTTGAGGTAAGCGGGCCCATAGGCCTCATGCTCTGCTAGCTTCTCTAACAACCCATTTACTGCTTCTTCTGGCTCAATGGCTTCCCTCTCAGAGCTTCTAGCCAGTTTTTCTGCAGTAGATGTTGTGTTAGATACTCATCCATGTCCTCTGTCGGTCTCGGTCTCATCTGTTTAAAAGCTTTCTCTTCTTTGTATCTCGCCGCACCACTTAGATTACCGTATTTCGCTTTGACAATGCCGACTTTCTCAAACGGGCAATGAACGTTTTTACTGCGCAGAATTGAACCACTTTGGATTCCGAGAGTGCCGCAGTGTTGTTACGAGAAGTTGGAACATCCTGCAGCGATGCAGGTACTGCATTTCTTCTCTGTATCTTTTCTTCCTCAGCAAATACACATCCTTGTTGGTCCTTGTCATCTGTCTTTTCTTCTTTCTGTTCGCCCTATCCTCCCAAGCTTTCTTCTCTTCCTTTGAGAGGTCTTTCCAGTTGGCAGGTTTTTCTTGCTGTGTCTTCGCGTCTGGTGGTGTTTGGCTACTTCTCTGTCTCTGTTGTCGTGTTTGTTGTGTCTCTGTTTCACTTTCTTCTTCGTCTGATCCTTCCGGTGTGTCTATTTCGTGTGGTTCTCTCGGTTCTTCCATTTCTTCTGCTTTTCTCATCCTGTCTCTATCAAAACCATACTTTGCTCTTGCCGCTTTATGGTCTTTGAAGCATCATGAAACACATCCCCGAGTGTTGTGCTAATCCCGTAGGCATACTCCTCTATCTGGTAATAGTAACTCTGTAAATCCTTTTTATTTCCGCTAAACACCGGAGTGTGAGACATCAATTGTCTCATGCTGATCGCATGGTGCCGAAATTCGTTTTCCCAGCGGCTCATAACCGTTGATTAGGTAATACCCGGTCACGGACCTAATACCTTAGACGCCGGTTTGCTGAGAGACTCCGTTAGAAGCCACGATACCAATCGACACTTTTAATCCGCACGTATATAGCAGAACTGACAAACTCAAAGGTAATAATGAAACTGAAATAAAGTCCGTACGACTGTAATTATTACACAATGGTTATTGTCCGATTCTGAATGCTAATATGGACCCGGTTACGTCCGTTACAATTATTGACTAGAACTATACGGATAAATTACTTACCAGTCACAAAGTAATTACTAAAAGTAAAACATAATTGTCCTACCAACGGTAAAAAGTCCTGAACTTTCATTTGGGAAAGTCTTTCGGAGCTAAATGGCTGTGCACGCAGTGCACGGCAATTATCATTTGAAAGTTTATGTTCTCTTGACTGTGTTCCCCAAAATTCACCGTAAATTCGTAAATTGTGATTTTCGGGAAATAGTGGAAAAAATGCAATGGAGACGGGGAAAATGGCAATTGCTGTAAAAACTTTGATTAAATAGTTTGAAGTCATTCCTGGACCAAATCGAAAGATAGTTAGTGAAGTCGAAACATCGTGCAGAGGAGAATCTAACGGGCCGGTCAAAAGCAGTAAAATGTCAACGATAGTGGTTTTGGCAGGTCGTTAAAGTGCTCAGTCTGATACAAGTCAAAACGTCGTGCAGAGGAGAATCCAATGAACCGATCAAAAAGAGTGAATTACTAATATCAACTGTAAAGGTTTTGGCCGGTCGTGAAGGTGCTCAGTCTGATATTAATATCCTCCCCCCTCCCCCCCCCCAGACATAACGGTTGAGTTGAGTTGCGTACAGAATGAGTGATTGGCGAACGAAGTATGATGTTTCACTTAGAAAGAGATGCTGATGCTCTTGCTCTTAGGGCTGCTAGAGGGCACGACGTTCTGTATTACTGGTTACATTCAAGTGTCAAACTCAGCCATCGAATTTGTCAAACTCAGCCATAGAATTTGAGTTAAGTGTCAGATTTCATATTAGCGGTCAGATTTCAGATTAGTGGCCAGAATTCAAATTAGTTTAATTTAATGGTAACATTTCGCAAAAATTATTCAGACTTCTGCGAAGATTTATAGACGTTAAATTGAAGTAATTTGAATTCTGACTACTAATCAGAAATCTGACCGCTAATCTGAAATCTGGCCCTTAACTTAAATTCGATTGCTGAGTTTCACACTTGAATGTACTCAGTAATAGAAATGCTTGTTTGAGGGCTGCCTGTGCAGGCGGAAGGTTTATGTCAGAAATGAAGATGTTATCTGGAATTTTGCCAGGCTTTTTCTAAATACCACCTGCCCAACGTGAGCTCTCCAGTTCCTTTCCTCGTCAAGATAGTAAACATACATCAATAGGATGAGATGTGGGAACTGCGAAGCAGCCTTGAGTGTAGCATATCCGCAAGCGCGTCGTCTGGGTTGTTTTAGGCCACTATATACGTCTTTTGCTTTTCCAGACCTCAGACTGTTCCACATCTCCAATATAAGTGGCAGTGCGAGGTGGCCGCAGAGCGAAGCGATGCAAGTGCCTCTGTAGCAGAGGCTTTGCTTCATTAGGTTGATCAGTGTGGTCGTATTATTATCTGCCAATGAGATAGCAAGACTGGAACCATATGTAGTTTCTCTAGTGTAGAGTGAAATATCCCTTGAGGCCAGTGCCTAACAGACCTGGTGCAGTTTGCACAGTTCGATCGTACTTTTGCGTTATCAGTCACTATTCCGCCGCACACAGCAGTAGGATTTGAGGAGATTGTACCGGAAGTTTTACAGTAGTGTACCTGGTCCCGAGAAACTTGTCCTCGTTGTAGCTGAACCTGAACTCTGAAGAGTGTCCATTTGTACACATGCAGCAGGACCAGTGGGGCTGTCGGAACGTTCTCTCTCTCTCTCTTTCTCTCCACGCAAGCACTCTTTTAATAGAACTTGCCGTAGGAGTGAGTGGGAAGAGTTCGCAAGCTCAGTGACAGCGATGTAGAATTTTCCCTGAGACTAACTAAGTATTTAATATATCTTATGTTCGCCTACTTACATGCTTCCTTTTCATCTCAAAGAAAAGCAAGCGTTCTTCAATAATTTAAAGTCGTTTAGTGGAAAATCAACATCAGCCTGAGTAGTAGAACAAGTAGGTACTGCCATTCTTAATCACTAGAGATGTACCACACATGCAGGTTGAATAATGAACTTGATGGTGTCTGGAGAGAGAGAGAGAGAGAGAGAGAGAGAGAGAGAGAGAAAGATAGAAAGAAAGAAAGAAAGAAAGAAAGCGAGAGAGAGAGAGGGAGGGAAGGAAAGAGAGAGAAAGAGGAGGGGGGGGGGGGGAGAGAGAGACAGAGAGAGAAAGAGAGAGAAAGAGAGGGGGGGGTCGAGGAGAAAGACACAGGAAGTCTGCAGGTACTGAGCGCAGCCATGGAAATAAATAATTTATGTCTGTGGCGCCGTGCAAGTCGCAATTCGCACCCAAGGGGTGACAGGATCAAAAGAATTCGCACCCGGAAAAAGTCGTTAAGTGATGCCATGTTGGTCATGCCTGTCAGCACTTATTCCGCCTGCTTTATCAGAAACTGCAGAGCCTATTGAAGGTGAGCACAGCAAGTGTTGGACGAATCCAAAAGCGCGCCAGCCACCTGATCCATGTTTGTGCCAAATTTGGCTGAGCAGGGTACCACTATCAACACACGATGTGCAACGTGAGAAGCCAGCTAGGTGTGTCTGAAGAGCTTACCCAACCAAGGGTTCTCAGTAATGTAGTCGAGATTCAACCCTCTAATCAACTCTTTCTCCCTGCAAGCAAATAGG